>JAAAYG020006103.1:9341-27280 GCA_009936455.2 Tomocerus minor
TGTACATTAAATCCCACTTTTAGAGCACCCTACTACTGATAGAAATACAGTTTAGTGCTAAAAATGCACTTTAAAAGTCTTTTTTGCCAGACTTGTTACATTTAATGGCATGAAAATAAAGTAGCGCCAATATCGTTTGATGAATATGATGAGAATGACACGTGAGAAAATGAAATGGTGGAGTTGAGATAGTAACAAAAATTTTATTGACTGCTTCAAGAACGAAGCTGTTTAAAAGAACACAGTAAAATAAACTCAACAAAAAATAATTAAAAAATTGGTATAATTAAATAGAAAAATTTGGTTGGAATAAGTGATTTTGTAAGATTATTGCAGATCCTTTCACAACCAAATAGCAGTGTATAAATTCCCTTTTCAAATTAATTATTGAAAGAATTCACAAACTATCATGTAATATAACTTCTTTAAATTACAAATATTCTTTTTGCCATTGTATACCATTTACCACCGTTATGCGTTAACGTAATTTAACATTAAAAAAAAACACTTACCACTGGTAATTGATAAATGGTACTTTGTACACTGATTACAAGGTCATATATTTTAATTAATTTTTCACAAATGGTCTTGAAACACATTCAAACAATCCTAAAATGTATTTCGACAACCTACAGTATATTTAGGTATCCATAACCCTACAGAAAGCTCATGTACCCAATTAGTACCTTTGAATGACCTTACGCTACGGCGCACATAGGCAGGTAGCGGTGCATTTTGGTGGCATTTAAATATGTAAATGTAAATTAAAATTGCATCCATGAACATAGATAAGTAGGTTATAACTATATTATTGTCCAAAGTGGTGATCCGCTGCTCCATTCAGAGCTGGTATTCTCGACAAAATAAGACACCAGCGCCTACCTAGCGGGAAAGGCGGTTTAACCCTCAAAACAATTGAGACAATCCACGAGCCTGCCACATACATGAAGTTTCAAATTCGTCACTATTATGGAAACCTACTATCTACTGCATGCTGACTACAGCTACTACGGCACTATGTACAAATAAGGGTTTTGGCATTAAAAGAAGGCTACTTCGTTATTGCTAGTAGCGCTAAGTAGACGGGTAGTGTATAGAACGTGTCTAGTGCACGATAGGATCGATCGGTTTTCTCGTTTCCGTAGTGAATAGTGAAAGAGCCAGGGCAGAAGGACACGCGGCTCAGTTGGTGTGTACGAGCATGTATAATAATATAATAATATTTCGTGTGTCCTCATGGCTTCACTTCACACAACAACCAGAGCAGTGCGAGTTGAATTGACGACCCAACTTGACTTTCTCCAGGGATGAATGAGCTGCAACTCAGGTTTCTCAGGCAAACTGTTCAGTTAAATGTTAATAAGTACCTCAAATGGCAATCCTATCCTTTCAGCCTCCAGCTCCAATGCAATCCTATTCTTTACCCCCATTGCACAATCGCAAATTGGGCACTCTCGATTTATACGGCTACTCCACTTCCCAAATTATTATTTTTTCAGAGAATATTTTTACTTTATCCAGAGAACTGTAGCTAATTGTCAGGGTTTGAGATAAATGGAATGGTAAATAGAATACCTAGCTACATATTTTATCTACACAGCAATATTAATTTTTCCAGCGTTAAATTTTCGCGAAATTTAAAGAGACCATTTATACAAATCAGAAGATTTTTAGAAGATTTTGAAAATATCGAAGGTAGTCATCTACTTCTTTATGATGCTCCCCTTTTTCAATAGCTACAACAAAAATTTCAGGCCAACAAATATATTTCTTCTTGTTAAAAAAGAATTATACATCCTTCATGGATATCTGCTATTCTCTGAACACTACAATAATGTCGCTTTGCCTTTCAAGCCATTCATGATTCATATCTATTTTTAGCACAACGTATGCATATATATTTTTATATATACAATTTAACAAGGCACTACAATTTTTTTTAGTAACCCGACGAGGCGACATAACTAACTGATATGAAATCACCAGGTTGCATTAGCATTGTCACACGTGTGACTAAACCGTAACTCAATAAAAATGATCTCCTTCAACATTGACTAGCTCTGTTAATAAATAGGTGAAACTACCACAATGGCATAATGCTGTCTGAAAATCTGAGCTTTAATTTTTTCCCCGATTTCATATTATTATTAGATGAGATTCAGATAACTATCAATAAAACTCAACAACAATAAATTCTCAGGAATAAAGACATACAAATGGTGTACTTTTACACAATCTATGAACATGATTAAAGACTAGATAACGATGATATTGAATAGACATTATCCTAATATAAAATATGAATCACGAATATTATATCGATATATATGCTAAATTGCATAGAATAAATACAACGCATGTCATTTGAAACTAAGTTGCATGAACAGATAACAGTGAACAATTAATGTCCATAAACACATGAATTTGTAAGTATTTTGAGTCATGATCAGCGCACTTCACAGGTTGAATGTTAGGTTGCCAACGGAAGCCAAAAGCTCATTTAAGAACAACCGACAATACTGCAAATGGTCTACCTTACTGTCATTAAGTTTGTCTTAGAACATATACTTTCTATATACGGGTTTTCAAAAATTGATAAATTTAGCAGGTTTTTCAGAAATGAAAGCCACAAGTGAGCGTCCATATACTCGAAAACTAACAAGCTTTTGAGCCCACTGTTGTTTAACATGTAATTTAAAGCCTCTACAAATAAACATTATTGTGTGACCGCATTTACATACACATGAAGAAAAACATTTGCAACAAATAGAACACAGAAAGGTCCTGGAATTAAATTTGAATCAAATACAAAAATCCATGTGTGGCTATTTTTGAGGCATAGAAAATGAATTTAAATCACCCCTATAACTTAGGGTTTTAAAGACTATAATACAAAATAGCAAAGTCAATATATTTCTCTTCAAAGGAGGGTGTCCTTACGCACAAGATAAGGGAACTGTCATAATAAGGCAACAGCACTGCTCAATTTTAGTGTAAATTGAAATTTATCTCATGCATAAAATTATAAGAGGGCTATTGGGCGTCATGGGAGTCAACTAATAATAGAGAAATATAATGTATCACCTACAAGGATCTGTATAGTAACAATCCAATTCATTAATCTTTTGGTCTATAACAAAATGTAATCTATTTTTTAGGCCTGGATGGGTACAATAACAACTTCATCTAGATAAAACCAGAGATAAAACTGCGTGATTGTGAGAATGTGCTAGAGTACTAGAATCAGAATACATGCATAGCTATCCAGATTTTATAAGGACATTATGTTGCGTTTTACTCAAGGAGCACTATATTTAGGCCCATCCTCATTCTCCTCATACTTTTTTTGGACATGTAGTTGCAGCCCCTCATTGCTAAGACTAAGCTGTAGTTTCTTGTGCAAGAGTCAAGCAAAGTCGTGCAACACAAGCACTGTATGCATACGCATAACATAACATCTCTGGTTTTGGCAATACAAAATAGTACAAGAGAAGAGATAGGAAGAGTGGCTTTGTTGCTGTGAGAGTGTGAGAGTGGTTGCTGGTTATAGCTACTCCTTTAGCTTCTAGGGGTGTTCATTTATTACGAAGGCCAGCATGGGGAATACTGAGTCGTATTTGCGTCACGGCTCAACTTTTCCAGCAAATCTTCCAAGTACTTGAGCATGAAATAACATAAACCCCTATAGCTATGCCAAAATAATTGGCTATTCTCAAAACCAATTCAATCCATGAAATATCAATATTTTGGTTGCTGCATTTTTCTTTTTTTTTAAATCGTGATTAATCTAAAGAATCTCTTGTTAAATCCCTGTCTTATGTGATAAACAATTCCTTAGTAAGCTTCTAGTTTAGCTCTGTAGTTCCTAATCTACTAGTTTTGGCACGATTCCCCGACAGAGAATTCTTTTGTGTCAATGGATTCCTAATCAAGTAGGAATCTTGAAAGATTAGTGTCATTGTATGTTGACTCTTATTTGACCTACTGCCTTCACGTCCACTATCCATGAAAGAAATGTCAAAACATTTTTACTATAAAGTCACTATCTCCGACTACGGAAGTGATGTGTCACACCGAATAAAGTAGGAGGAACATTGAAAAAAGGAAGAATTCGTGGGCAGTTATAAATTGGACGAAGATGGAATCAGTGGGAGAAAACTCTTTAAATTCCGAGTGTCATCGTAATATTTACAAATGCCCCATTCGTACAGCGTTAAACTTTTATTTTATCAAAGAAGGGCTGAATATTAATTTCATGATATTCTACGGTCAAGAGAAAAGTTTTATCATCTGAGAAAGTATGGAAAGACGATTAAGAAGAGGAGTTTGTATAAGACGCGTCTTATAGTGGCAGGTGTATAGCAGTTGCTGTTTGTGGCATGTATTCTTCCTAAGGTCTATTGAGTAAAAGCCGGAATATGCGGTCCTTGCTAAGTGTTATAGTGAAAGTGGAGGGAAGAGTAGCTGTGGAAAGCAGGATTGGAAAAGACACATAATAGAGTGTAGGTACTTGTGTAGTAGATGTAGAGAAATCGTGCACTCGGCTGTGGAGCATTCTGCAGAGAGGAAGTAGAGGAGAATTCGAGATAGGTACTATGGGAGTGTATAAGGAGAGAAGCCCACATGCCTCGCTACTTTCTCTGCTTTCTCATGCCTTCCTTTCCCTTTCCTTTGGAGCCGTGTTTAGTGCGAGAGTTGATATGGCGATGTAGGGAGCTCGGAAGGCACAGAGAAAAGAACGAAGTCGACTTGGTGAGCTGTTAGTCTTGCTCTAACTTGGGAGCTCGTAGTATCATCTGTGGCCTGGTTCCCACACCCAATCTCATTCTTTCTCTCTCATGCTCTCTCCGAAGACATCAAACATTATTCTAAAAATTCTACATGGAATTTGTGAGTCGGAGTCCTGGAATAGCTTTGCACTCCATTCCCTACGTGCACAAGTACATTGTTTGTGATTTGTCACTCTGTTTTATAAATAAAATTGTTGCAGTGAAAAATTAAAAGAGCTCTGCTCGGAGCTTAAGTGATTTATGCCCATTTCGCTTAGCTCTCTCACACTTCTGTTCCCTTGTTGTGCTTATTCCTGGGCTCTTGTTCTTCTCTGACATCGCAGCACGCTGCACTAGTCAAAGTCCTTGCCAAACTTGAACTCTCTCACTCTCTCTATCTGTCCCCTGCTCTGAACTATTATAATAATATAGAAAGAGTAAGCACATATCAAAGTGTCTAAAAGCTGAAAGAAAGTAAATACTTCCATTCTCATACTTTGCTTTGTGAATAAATAGTAAGAAAAGTATGAACATGAACTTCTCTGTGCCCTGACTCTCTCGCAGTCCATTTCCATCGAAGGAGACGAGCCTCTTCTCCAACTAATGCCCATAAGAAAGGGGTTTTAGAGTTGCGAGAGTAGTATTGCGACAAAACTCAATACCATTCCACTGCGGTTAGACTAGAGTAACGTGTTACAATACAAATACAACTATTATTTCTTAGCTCTACATAGAATACATTTGTACGAACCAACTCCTTCACTCTCCTTTTTCTCCAACAAGAACAGTCTAGAATTCTGCTGGCACAAAGTGAAACTTTCCTTCTCATGTAGGATTTTCTTTCTGGCTTTGCTACTTACTCTGCTCTTTGACATGTGATATTATTTGTAGCCAGCACTACTATAATGATAAATATGTTAACTGTATATTCTACATAATGCCCTACTTCGCCAGACACTGCCATTCATCCATTCATACTCGTAAACTCGTAATATAAAATAGTTTTGGAGAAGCAATTGTCATGCGACTAACTTGAGTAGCCTAGAAAGAAGCAACCCAAGGCGCCTACCTACCTTACTACTTCACAATTTAACTCCTCGAATGCTGTAGCAGCCTTGTATTGCGTCTCAACAACATCCCTATCCTTCGCAGATGATATTCTGCGGAGCGAAAGCCTAGATATCCCATAATTCCCCATAAGACAACACTACAATGTGGATCAAAGGAACAGAGCAGCTTTATCTAGAGGAAAAATCAAAAATTAACATTAGCCACAAAACTCTTGCAGACTTTCTTTCCTCTCCACCAAATAATAATATAACAAGAGAGAATTATCTTGCTTTGCCCGACGTCCCCAGTTCAGTTCCCACTCTACCACTCTATAATCTTCATATTGACGAAGAAAATAAAAGTTGAGAGAGCATCTTCTGCTCTCATCCACTGCAGCTGACAATAATCCAGAGAAAGAACTGCAGGAGCTCTTTCCACAATTTTCAACTCTGTTTCGCTACAACGCACTCTGCTGTATAAAAAGCCTTGTGGCAGGTGCTCTCTTCTGTTTTCCTGTGATATTCTCTTCTCCTAATCATCTACGAACTACAATAGACACTAACACACTGCAACACATACTCACACACACACTGCTCGACAAGAATGAAAGAAAGCAGAAGAAGAATGAGTAAGTGAAAGAAGAAACGCCGTCGAGTCAATCGAACCGTAAACGACTCAATGGGGAGACTCTATTTTATACGAGCTCAAGTAAGTTTCTCCTTCAACTATCCTTTCCCTATAATACACTTCTCTAATAACCATAATAAGTTAAGCCCTAAACTAATAAAGTGCATAGTCGGATTAAAAAATTTCTACTTCACACTAATTATTACTTACTAGCATCTGGAGAGCGTAGCTTTACACAGAATTTACACAATACTGAAAGCTTTTAATTTTTATACGCTCCAAACTTATTTTATCTGCAATCAAGTTATTTAGTCGATAACTCTAACTTTCCAGATGTCTACAGTATGCGGCCCTTGAATCATTCCACCGCAATCAAATTCATTTCTTCGTAATATAATGATGAGAGTATGATGCCTTATGAGGGTAATAATAAGATTGAAAATGGGGTGTCGTGATTTAAGCGCAGCATACTGTATCAAAGGGAGATGGATAATTTCTGGGATAAACTCTTTCAGTATATCAAAAAATAGAGCATATTTACCCATGAAAACTTTTGATGGTGCTATTTATTTTTTTTCTTTCGCCAAATGTCAAAGTATTATTAAAGAAAAATTTATGTAGATGCCTTTAGTAAGTAAAAGAGGCGACGGTGTGTTTCTCTTCATATTTATAGCCTAGTAGAGTTCATGTAGAACCATGAAATATTTTTAAATACGAGGAAACTCAAGCGCTCTAATAAAACCCATTATCTTGATAAGTTTGCTAGAGATAGAGCATGAAACGTTCGAATAAGAAGAACATGATACTATGGGCGTACTTGCTCCTACCGACGTGAGTAATCCTTAATGTTACATTATGTGTTATGTAATACGTAAGGATAGTAGACATTTTTGGACGGGCAGCTTTGAGCTGTACGCCCGCTTGTTCATCGACTCCCATCCGCAATCTGATCGAACATTTTATTCCGTCGGATTTTCCTAGGCCGCCTTCTGCTTGGTGTTGCCTTCCCAGTTTCAGAGACGCAAAGTTTGGTAATACGATAATTCCTATCGGTCTAGCCACTATATACTAGTCACTATCAGCTAATTCAAGTAGGTAATTTACCTATATGTGGGCTCATATCACTATAAAGACGCAAGATTACTTCATCGCAGCTAATTAGAGACAGGCTCTAATGGCAAAGTAAACAATATCGATTCACTAATCAAATATTTGCCATGTATATACATACGATACAATACTAATGCACAGAATAGTCATCCTCATTATTTGCCTAATACATATTTATTAGATCTAGGTACGTATAGTATTTCACATCTGAGACTCATTTGAACACTACACTCAGTATAACAATAGTTCTGGGAGTTTTTTTGTGGAAATGAGTTGAGACTCTCTCGTATAAATAACTCATTTCCAATTGGTCGTAATTCCAAATAAAAAGTTATCAGACAGCAATGGTTACGTTTTAGTGGGAAAATAAATGTCAAATAATTTACAATAGCAACATTATATTGTTGCTTTTAGTTATTTAAAGACAGAGTTCAGAGAAAATTGTTTTCGTGAGTGTGTTGTGTGAATAAACGGATTATGGGGATTGGATTAAGGTAAATTGAGTTTCTGGAGAGGTTTATACATGCAACGAACTTTACTATGGACTGAATGTTCAGTTGCTTTGCTGGATAATCCTCCGTAATTCATAATGAGCTCTATTGTTCAAGGAAGCCTACAAGTGTACAGCACGGGAGAAAGTTTATCGAACTTTGCTCATTGTTTCCTTACCCTGTACTTTCCCTATTGTAAGTACATCAATGTTTCTGGGTTACACTACGTTGTTTTGAGTTTTTAGCCCTGAGCTAAAAGTAGTTGAGTGGGTGTAATTCAATGCAAATCAACTAAAAATACTCTACCAACAAATTTACAAAACGAATGCTCTAAATGCTATGACCATAGCACTTCTAATTCAGAGAGCGTGCCCTTTTACAGATTTCTCTATTTATGAAATCATCATTGCTAACAATGGGCAACCACACAACATCTATTTACAATAGTTGATGCTACACCTATTAAACCAGCATAACAAACTTTTACTTTATCAGAGAAGTGGGCATGCGGAATCAAATTGTTCTTTTTGTGCTTCAAACTGCTCTTTCATAAGTAGTTGTATTTGTATTATTCTCATGCACGCAAGGGGAAACAGTTGCTCATTAAACGGAATATTCAATAGTAGTCCGCTATGAATAAATAAGTGCGCAATTATTAAAAAACCCAAAGCGCCACAGAAAGATGCTAATATAAGTAGTTAATTAATTGTTTGCTCACAACACTGCAGTACCAAGTGCTGAGGCATTTTTAACTTCTTGGAAATGAGATAATTAATTAACTATCTAAGCAAATCTGTTACACTATGGTATATTATTATTATTCTTAAATTACAAAATTTCAAATAAAAACAAACAAATAAATGAATAAATTCAGACGGCGAAGCTTGTAAGGCTATTAATGGATCGCGAGACCCGCCAGTCCACTACATCTCTCAGACAGTCAGGCAGAAGCTCAGAAGTAAGGCCACCTCTATGCAATGCAATATTTGCTTACATGTAACAAATATGAAAATAATATGATTAGATGTCAGAATTCTTAGCAGAAAATATTAATTATGCTAACGGCCCAGTTGTATATATCATAAATAATCCACAGTTCATTTTTGATGTAAGTTAAATTTTTGCTCAATAATAGTCCAAAGCTCTATTTAAACATTGGCAACCGAAGATAAGGGTGTTATTAGGACGTCGATGTAGTCATCTAATATCTAATAGGTACTTTGTTTGAAATTACGTCTTTTGTCCATTTTACAATAGTAAAGCGACATTTGAACTGTAATTGCCTTTGAGGTTTTTTAGGTTGATATCATATTCCTAGGAACGATGAAAAGAAAGAATTCACATTTTGTGCTCTTCACTGGAGTATAAAACGTTTCAGTCCTTCAGTGAAAGTTCTAGTCCGTCAATTATGCCTTGATAACAAAAACAAGCTATTGCGTCATCGCAAGCGTCTACCTGTACCTGTATATCTCACAGCTCATCGAATATACTCTGAAATGTTTTCTACTCACTGCCACGTACGACACAAAGAGTTATTACCACAAAATAGGAGGTTTAAATTCAGCTAATTATACTAGCTGAATGTACGCATGAAAATGAAAAACACACAAAAAGTACATAAGTAGGTAGGTACATAATGTCATTTCAACCTTTGTTATCTTTATATATGGTAACGTAAGACGCAGGCCATTACACATTAAAGAAATAATGATTTTGTAAATATTGAGTTTCGTAAACTTTGAGCACATATTTGGCTTCTTATATGAGAAATGTATAATTGCTTTGTTATCAAACAACATTTATATAATATCCCAGTGCAATGCCTGCAGACAATTTTTCATTTATTTCCTGTTGATAAAAGAAAAGTATGTTTCTTTCAAACTCTAACAAGGCTGCTAAAATTGGTGCACAATTACATTAATGGTAGATTTATAGTTTCGTGAGTGTCACGGTTACCCAGTCGATAGAGTAGCATGTCTGATACCAAAATCGACTAAAGAAATCGCATAACCAGCACTGCCTCTGCATTCGACAGGTGACCAAGGATAATGATAATAATAAAACAACTTCCATAAACGACTAGCTCAGACTATGTGTTACTGATAGTCATAGATTCATAGATGGGCAAAATACATAGTGAAGCTATTTCAAAATACTTTGATCATAACACAAAAATTGCTACAAAATACAAAATTCATTCACGATATCTTCAAAATGCAAAATATACTAATAATTTTTTCAAAACATAAAATACATATATTTAAAATTAATTTTCCCGGAAAATACAAATACAGTTTGTGGCTCATATTGCCAAGTAAAATGGTTTTGGCGTATGATTTAGAGAGTTTAATATCACAAAAAGTATTTTGTGAAAAGTAATTTGAAAAACAAAAAAACGCTTGAAATATAAAAAACAATATACTTTTTTCTGTGTCTTCAAAATGCAAAATGTAGTTAAAATACAGTATTTAAAATGTATGAATTTTGCCCATCTATGCTGATAGTGAACATTTTCACTCGTAGCTCAACAGTCATTTAAACTAATTTTAAAAAGCCAAAATAAAAAAATAATTGGAAAGCAATGACCATGTAAAATTTAAAAAATGGCAATAACATAAAATGCACTGCTAAGGAAAGTGGAATGCACACAATGAATTTTTTCTGAGGCAAATATTCTTAAACCCCACATTTGAGACATAATCCACATACTTGTAAAATAGGTAATTAATGTTTCATTTTTAGTCTGAAGTCCTACAGTTTTAACTTTAACAGGGACTTGTAGAAATTCCGTTTTAATTTTTCGAATGCTTTGATTCAAAACAGTAAGATGGATGCATATGTGGAGAACGAGCACCATTAGCACCATTCAAAAAGTCTGAAGCTTGAGCTATGCTGTGTTTGCAGAAATATTATGCAGTTATTCTCGGTGGAAATGATCTTAAAATCGTTAAGCAAGTGAATAGTGAACAAGTTGGATTGATGACAGTTGCAGAAAGCCTTTGTAAACAAAGTTAAAATGAAATTCACATGTTTGAGACGGCTTACAAAACAACTCAACGTGTCGAGACTTGCAATTGAAACTGCATGGAATAAGTTTACATATTCTCCACGCATTACAATCAGAATGGATTTGATTGCCATCAGTTTACGTGACTATAGTATTTCGTGTCATGAAATTCTGTCGAACTAGTCTTATTACCCTCTAAATTCAAATATAACCGATCTGCACAATTCTGGGTATACGTAGCAAATACTTTGGTTTTATTTGGCTTACAGTTAAAAAGTACCTAAGAGCCTTATGGCAAAATCTTCCTCAAGGAAAGCCATATCCGGGAAACCCCTGTAAGGGACACAAAATTTTGGTGGCTAAGTGCAGTGTAAAACTGCTGACGCAAGGAAAGTTTTTAGGCGAAGGGATAGATTTTTAATATACTGCTGTAGTAATAGTATATTATAGTATTTCGGCTTGTGACCGTTCATGTTTCAATAGGATTGTATTCTGGTCTTATCTTATTTTCAAATTAGAATGTCTAGCGTTGTCTTTTCACTTCTCAAACTAATTAATCTCAATGAAGGGACATTCGTTTACTTTTGTCGGATACGTGTCAGTTGCATAAAATACATACCTACTTATCCAAAGCTAAAGGAAAACTTTGTCGTTGAAAAGAGCTAAAAGTCCTGCAGCTTATTTAATAGAAATTCAAAAACCTTGCCTTTATGATAAAACCACGGCCAATGAATTTATTTACAGAATCTCATTCGTTCAATATCAAAGCAATAAGTCGTAATTTTCCAAATTGATCAAAATAAACAAAAATCATTAGATTTCTTAGAACCTTTATAAACTTTTCAATCACTAAGTCATTCATTGAGTCATCTAGTTCAAAATTTAATCAGTAATAAAAATTGCATTTCCATTAAAATATGGGCATTCTTTTATATTTAACTAGGTACTTCTTTGTTGCATATAAGATGTTCCCGTGTTGTATAACGGAATCCTTTATAGCGACATATGCAAAAGATTTATACAGCTTAGTGACTAGCTACAAATGGTGTTTTTTTTGTTTCTACTGAATGAGTGTAAGACTCTTATATTGATGAGTTTCTGCATTGTCCCAAAATTGACGAATAGCACACAAAGGAATTATAGATATTCACAATGCCTACCTTAAGTTATTCTAAAATTTAGGATACAATCTGGTACATTCAGAGACAGGCCAATTCCTACACACATGTAAGCTCAGGTTGGTTAACTCATAGTTCAGATATCATATCTGTAAGCTGTGTGCCTTGCTACTAAATAGACCTAAGACTCTCTGAAGTATCATACCTGTCAAAGTTGATGAATTTAAAATTTTTCCTTATCACAATTCACAACTCGCATTTGTTAGCCATGGCCATCATGTCATGGCATGCATGTATGGATGGTTGTTAAAGCGGCCTTCACGGTTATCAACTCCTTATGGTTTCTTTCTTTATGCTTCAAAACTTCAGAGGTTCACAGAAAGCTATTATATGAGGTAATCACATCCACAGGCTTTATTCATGGTTTGCACTAAAAAGGCTTATATTGCTTTCACTTTCGTCAGTATAACTGTCAGATTTCTCATTCCACTTATACTTTGTTCTTTTTATGGGAATTAAAGAGGTCATATAAAAGATGAGCAAACTCCAGTCTGAAGTTTATGCAATCTCCGGTTCTGCATGTTAATTAGTACCATAATGTCCACAATCTGTGTATCCCCGTGATTTATTCTATATTTGTATATGCACCTACATTTTCCAGAATTTTCTAGTCAGAATAGTCAGTAATGCTTCAAGCCACTCATTAACATTCCATTTGGTTACATAAGACTAGAATTGTCGAACAGATAGATAGTGAGAAATTATAATTAATCCTTCGGTGTATTACAACCCTTCTGTATCCATATACATTTCATACACAGATATTTGATATGTAACAATTACTTGCAGTATCATCAATAGGCAAAATACATGCTAAAGTATTTTGAAGATACTTTGCTCAAAATCAGCCTTAAAATATAAAATTGTACTTAAAATGCATTTTCCCAGAAAATACAAAATACAATTTGTGGCTCATATCGCCAAATAAATTGATTTGTAAGCATGGTGTAGAGGGTTTATTATGAGAAAAAGTATTTAGTGCAAAGTATTTTGAAACATCATACATCACTTAAAATACAAGATAAATTTTTCTGTATCTTCAAAATATTAAATTTAAAAAACAAAATATATTTAGCATACACGTATTTTGCCTATGGCATATGGATATACCAGTTAAGCACAAATAAAACTAAAAAACTATAGGCATCCCGATACGTTACTAAATTCAAAAGTAAAATTAGGATTTGCATTAGAATTTGAATTGAAAATCATTATTATTTTTTGATAGGACAAATCTATATGAATGTTATTATTGTATGAAGGACTGTATTTATGGAAGAACTAAGCATGCCATTTATGATAAAAATTTCCATGTCTTCAAAAAATTTTGCAGTTAAATTTCATTTCCCCCGAAAGGAGGAAGCTGTCGAATAATAATAATAATAATTTGATATTAACAAGTATACATGGAAGTACCCAGTCGGAATTCTGTTTGTGATGCTCCTGGGATTGGCAACCCTGGTTTGCGTAACAATTATTAGAGGACATAAGGTAGGGAAATAATAAACCATGCAGAGTTGCAGAGGCGAATGCAATAAGAGAATAGCGAGCACACCAACAAAGGCGTTAGAAAAAGAGGACTACTCACTCGTGGACGATTAATGTTAAGTCAACGCTTGGCTTATTTAGAAAGCTTTGTTTGTTCTTTGTGTGGGCAATCTAAACAGCAGATGTGAAGAACGACACAGAAACACAACAGAGCAGTCGACTGATACCTTAAGTTAGAAACCGTTACTCATTTTCATCCGTCCTTTGAATTTCTCCCGTGTCGCAGAGGAAATGAGAAAATGGGGAAGTCGACTTTCATTACAGACGAAACTGCGAAAATGAAATTCTAAACCCTCTTCCTCTGTGACTCAAAAGAATCTCTTATTTATTGTCTGTGAGGAAGAGTCAGTAAATATGTAAATTAAACAAATGGAGCAGGTGAATTGTATCTTTGTTACAATTCCCAGCAAACTACGGAGATACTAATATTTACTAAGTGTTCAAAGCGTGGGTTTCGGATTTTCCTTTTTCACTCTTCCCGTCCGCGTTCCTTCTCCACTTAACTTTTTTTGGTTAGCATTTGATTTGAATGCTATTGCTCCTGCGGCGATGGAAGAGCGGAAGTAACAATTTATTTTGATACCGCATTGAAAAGCATAGTGGGCCATTTCCCAGTTGCACTACATTACATTACATAACTTAACTACTTATAGATCACCCGGTTCAGTTCACATTTAGGTTTCACTTTATGGATCGAATTTCGAATCAGGTCGTTTAACTGAAGTCTAGTCACTCTCCTCTCATCTGCTACAGTAGATCTAGACGAAATCAAGTTGGCCAAATCAATGAGAAAGAGGAAGGAAAAGAAACCAGAAACTCGTGCACAAACTGGAGAAAGGAAAGAGAAAGCGGATAAGGAAAAGAGTCAGCGAATAGTCACTCAACGACCAGTACTGCTCCTGTGTATTAATACACGAAATGGAGCTTTCCCGGCTTCGTCTCCGAGTACACTGCACTGGAATCAAATAGTAACATTAGTAAAAGTAACGCTAAGAGCCAACCCACGCCACGTAGCCGTATTGCCTCCACTAACGACTACAAACCCTTTATTCCATAGAGATTAAATTCATTTTCTTCTGTCATAGGTAACTAAGGAAATTGTGACATATTTCATCATTTTAGTTGCAGAACTTTTTATTGCCATCCAAAACATTTTTAAAACTATTTCATCAGTGACCAAAAATTTTCAATAAAGTCAAAATTTAGAAAAGTTTTATGTTGCAACTGCTGCGAGTATAGTCGCGCATGATCACTAAATACCTACATAACAAATAAACGCTAGGACAGAATTCTAAGATATAATCTGGATGGGATAGAATCCTAGCTAGTTCGTTATTGTCATTATTGTAGTTGCTCTTACTGGCAGTACACACATGATTGAACAGTGAAGCATGTTCTGGTTAATATGGAGCCTTTTTTCTTACAGCTATTAGGGAATCATACTCATTAAGCGAAATAAATTTGTAAGTTGAAATCCATTACATTTGTCCTGGGGTTTATTTGCAGTTGTTTGGTGCGCCATAATGTAAGTAACGGTCCCCAGTTGTTCGTCAACTGGAGTTACTACGCCGTACGAGAAATATATCTGCAGGCTGCAATTTGTCAAGACAAAGTGATTATGATTTTCTGAGGATTTTTTCAACGACAGATGATGCGTAGTTGTATAATGTTCCCCTCTGGGCTTTATTAGTCCATCGGCCGGATGTCTGTATTAAAGGCCAAAAAGGGCTGCGTAGACTGCGTTATGTAATTCCTCCATTAGGGCAAATACGGTATTTCCGTTCGCTGTACGTATACCTACATGGATTACCTATAGACATGCATTCATACACGAGTGCAGTTCCATATTTGCAGTGGCAATGTGCCTATTCTTGACATCTATAGGAGGACTATGCCCGTTTGCTTTGGAAAGTTTTCTATTAAATACAGATTTTAACCTTTCATGTTATGTCGATGTATTTTCTCTTTGTGTTACGCTCCCACGCTGCACACGGCGTTGCTGTGTATGTGAAAATGTAGTATATACAATATTTGTATAGGTTTGAAAGAGGAGAAAGGACAAGGAGTTATAAGTTAAAAGATTGGAACTAGGAGAGTGAAGAGAGGCAAATGCCTCACTGATTCACTCTCAGAAGCAAAGTACCATTCACTCATAGGAAACTCACTTTCAATCAAAGCGCAGAATAGAAGACTTTCAATGAATTGGTTTGGTCTTTGCTTATTCTCTCTTCGAGGCAGATAGTAGCATACAAAGAAAAACGATTAGAAAAGAATCCATACCTGTTTTTTCGCAGATGGGTAGGATGGGATAACTATGAGTGCCACATACAAGATACTTACATTAGCCACGCTCTTCATCTCAGCTTCAGTTTTCTCCAGCGACTCTGCATTTCTTCCCGTCTTCTTATCACCACAACTCCTTGCTCCCAGGATTCCTTTTATGCACAAAGTACATTCTACGTGTCCCACATTATTGTACCTTATATGCCGACATCTACTTACGCCAAACCATACACACCATAAAAGTCTAGCATATGGAGAGTAACACAAAATCCCTGTTTGGTATATGAAGATTGAAGGTATTGTTATTGTCTTTATTTACTGAAACTCTGCACAGACATATATCTGTCTAATATATCAGCTATTATGCATGCATCGTAAATAAAATGGTCGATAATTTCTGGTGAAATACAAATAACTATAAAATCCCCCGAGTTTCCTGGCTTAACTCCATAATAGATATCTTTAAAGAAGAAACGGAAGGAAGAGGTGCACAATTAATACTGTAGTTAAATCTTTA
Organism: Tomocerus minor; assembly: GCA_009936455.2. NCBI lineage: Eukaryota > Metazoa > Arthropoda > Collembola > Entomobryomorpha > Tomoceridae > Tomocerus > Tomocerus minor. Next base: position 25,922 of record JAAAYG020006103.1, read on the forward strand.
TATCTGTATATAGGTATGCTCAAAGGAATTGTATTTTTACTCTTTCGTTGTCAGTCTAATGGACCAATAAAGTTTTCATGGTAAGTTGATTTGATTGCTCCTTTCACTGCTTTCCTTCCAAATGATCTGATACACGACTAAGGATTTATCTGCCTTCTAGGAGGAGGCACCTCCTTTTTCAATTTTCAAATAAAGGAATCCTCATTCTGTTTCACCACGACCAGTTAATTGCATGAACTTCGCAATGATTATGATATTTATGACTAGTCCTTCGTCCCAACAAATGTTTTTTCTACACAAAATCATAGCCCTCCATCCTTCTTCTTGTATTGCTCGTAAATAAATAGAAAACTCATTTCAGTCTATACTTTTTCGATTTATTTCCTCGCATTTTACTGGATGCACTTAAATATCATTTCTCGGGCCCTTATATTACAGCCTATCTGTGCTATTTAAAAATTATAGAGATTGTGCTCGTTGTGTTGCTTCGCTAGGAATGGAATAGATGTTGAGTGAATAAATGTCAAAGTAAAGTGCTTTGATAAAATATTCATCATCATACTCACTGCTGCTGAACATTTTTAAGTCTTTCTTAAGCAGTACACCAGTACAGAAACAGAAATATACTTACTAATGGCCCGTAATCTAAATGCAATATAATACTACTAGATGATTAAGCCCTCTCCGAGGGCTAGGAATAACAGAAGTTAGAAAACCTCGTTTTGGGAAGTTAAAAAAATATTATTAAATTGATTCAAGGAAACATTCAATTTATAGTGATCATTGTGGAAAGCCGCTTATAGAAACAATTTTATTATTGATCTTAGGTTTGCGCGATTGACATCTCTCAAGTAACGACTAATAGGAATCCCACTTAGGTCTAAAGCCACATGTAGGGTTTCCAATCCTTTATTTTATTACTGGATTATTGAGTTTAGCTCGTTGAGAGCTTTCAATTGTCGGGGAAGAATAGGCAGTGCTTTAATATATTTACTTGAACAGTTTAGTAACACTGGCATTCATAGTTGATCACAAACATACTGGTGGAGAGGACTAATACCCTCGTCAAATTGGTCATACTTTAGTTTATTTACTTGAATTGTGGGTGACATCGACATTAATCATTATTTTGGTCCTCAAAAATATCCTGCTTAGAGCTTAGAGCTGCTTCCAATTGTACCAGAGGAACATAATTTTTTTCACCGAAAACTGTAGTATTAGTAATCATTGGATTACCTATAAAACTATAGAAAGAGTATGGCTATAAAAGTATGTGAAAGGGGTTCCCATTTCTATAGCAATTGGCGAATATTTAGTGCAGGGTACAATAGACAGGATGGGACCCCAATTTCCCCCTTC
>JAAAYG020006114.1:0-16462 GCA_009936455.2 Tomocerus minor
AGCATAGCATAATAGTAACTTTCAGCGGATAGTGATAGCACTCACCAAATAAATATGACAATGCAAATAGATCTTGGTTCCTGAAGTGTATACATTTATATCTGTTCATTGGATCGTATAATGGAAGACAAGACAGGACGGAGCGTCTCGTCATGAATACGAATGTTGGGCTGGTATTGATTACTGGTGATGTAAAAAGTCCATTATGTTTGGCTGTATATAAAAATTGTAGATAGTTAATGCAAGGTGATAGGAGATGATAATATGAATGCTGAAGCAGCGTCATCAGAAAATGATAGTACATTAGTAGGATGAGAGAGGAGCATTATGCAGACTCCAACTAATTTCAGTTCGTTGCATCTTGGACATGTACCTACATATATGGCACGGAGGATCAGATCGACAAACAAGCCATGTAGGTTGTTAAGTAGAGTTGAGAGAAACTCATCGTCATCGTCATTTGAGAGCTTGACATGATATGAATGAAAGAAGGAGTCTTGCATTTTCCTGTGGATACATTACGCTTAAATCTACCTAACTATATATGCCATGTGTCAGGTTCTAAAAGAGGATTTCAACGCTCAGTGCTACAGACACCGTATCCAAGGTGTGCAAATAAAATGAAGAGAGATCGAGAGGGTAATAATGAACCATATAGAAAACATGCATCTTCCGTATATGAAATCCTATTAATGCAAGAAGGATGACTATAACTATCTCTGATCTCTACGCATCTTTATCTATGATAAGTTGCAAAATACATAATATTAAATCGACGAGAAGACTAGAGATTTTTCTTCCTTTAATGCACAAGGCATTTTTGACTGGGTATTTTTTCCCGTTTTGAGTGCCGAGGAAAAAAGGGGTGATAGACTATCTGTAAAAGTACATTAGGGCATAGTGGAAAAGAGAGTGTTATGTTGTGTAAGGTGCATATAGCAAATGCATATGTAAGTTAATAATAGAGTTTTGTAGGGGTATTGTCAGGACACACAGAGCGCTAAGGAAAGTTGATACCCGAAGTTTAAAATTAAATCAGGAGAGTTTCACAGAGTTACTTGGGATGAGATGAGAATGAGAGGTGATAAAAATCGTTTCGCCTTCTTGCTAATTTTGAATTTCCTTACATGGATTTCACTTGAGATAAAATTTGACTGCGCCACTTAAAAGAGTGATATAAGGGAAGTTAGCTACGTACGTAGGCTCTGTAATAAAAAGTACAACTTCTACACGGATCCACAACATGTAACTCTACTTTATTTGATTTTTTTAATGCAGCTTAGCTAAGGTAGTATGGGTAGAAAGGGTAGCTAATATATTATTGTATTATGATGTGACGATCACACTTTCTCAGAAAATTTAGATGTGTTCATGTTGTGAAGTTGATGTTATTAGGAGTTTTAGCATGAATGTAATACACGTAGCTAACATAGTACCTTTTACTAGTTATGTTTATGTCCTGGCATTGTTATTTGCTCTAAAAGTTTTCCCTATATGTAATCTTCGTCTGAAAGGCTATAATAAAGGAGTTGAATTATAGAATTGCATGAAATGTACTTAGATTTCCTACAAACTACGTAGGTCTGAAGGAAAGCTACTTTTCTATTTGGCCCAATGCTACATACTTCGCTTTCTGCTTATATAAATGATGATAAAGAAAGAAAAGAAATTGTTCGTTTCCAAGAATCCTGCCCATTTCTCCAGTGGAGTAGTAGGAGCTTAGGAAAGCAATGCATAAGTGTATATGAATTATATGAATATAGGAAAGAATAAAGATGATATGCAAATATGAATCAATCATTCTCACATCGTCTAGTGGGCTGGTGCAGGAAATACTCTAATAGCAAGGTAATACACACACACGGTTTATTGATTAGGCAGGAGCATTTCTGTCAGCTTTTCCCGTCTGCTCTGTTTTGTGTGTGTGTGCCTTCTCTTTCTAGTGATGGAAGAGGCTACACAGACTAGCTATAAGTAGACAGACTATAATTTACAGCTACATAACACACTTATATGCATATACTCTTGCACAAGACACAAGTAACTATACAAATAATCTATTTAGTAGCACTCCATATACACCTTGAGCAATAATATTTCGAATACAGACACTCACTCTGCTAAGAAACGAATAATAACTACACACACATAAAATAGTACACAGCCCGAGCTGCAATGCAAACTAATCTACTGCCTTAGCCTTACTTAATCGAAGTTAGCCAACTAAAAGTTCCTCCGAAAACTACACACACAGGCAGCTCCTTTTTTGTGCTCCTTGCATATCTTACATTATGTTTCTATAGGACATCATGTAAATACTCTGTTTGCCTGTAAACGTCAAAGTAAACCTCCTGGAAGAGAGAAATGAAAAATATCGATAAAATGCTGACAACTTGCATATTTCCTTTCTATTGCATTCATTCGTATGAATATCCTTTCTTTCTCGCTCTCTCTCTCTCTCTCTCCAACTTAGATACGATAGCCTATATAGAATGTACACATATACAGTCAAATCAACTCTGCAGCTTATTGTGAGTTGGTTATTTCATTTTCTAATCTCACTTTCCAAGTAACCCTTTGCATTTAACATGTCTACGAGCAACAAACACACAGAGTATGAAAGCATATGGAGATTGCATGCTAATGTGAGGCAGGCAGGCAGGTAGAAAAGAAACGAGCCCCTGCCTGCTGCCCGCCATTCCATGCATACCACCCAAACAAACACGGACTGAATACGGATTTCGAATTTTCGGTCCGACTTGACGGACTGTCTCGTTCACTTCACTTTTCAGCAGAGCCCTTCTCCACTTCTCTTCGTGTTCATCACTCATCGCAGCTCAGTCAATCAGCCTCAACTCAACGAAACCCGCAAGGCAAGTCAAACCAATGGTACATCAACTACAAAACCTTATATCAACCAAATCTTTCTATGTACCTATATCTTGAATGCATCCATCATCATCCCTATCTAGCTCCTTACATCAGCAACCACTGAAATGACTTTCATACTATTAGCATTAATAGACTGAATACCAACAGAACTCAATTTTTTTATAAATTAGAATTTCTATCGTTTCTTCATCTACAACTCCAAAATGGAGATCTGAAGTTTTATCAAAGGAATGGCAAATAATAATACTTACAGTTTTACATTTACGGGCATATTTGAGGCCAATAGCATGCCTTCAGTTTGAGATGATTTTAAATTCTAGCTACTGTTTAGCCCTAAAAATTTGGAGTTGTTAGTTATACAGAAACCAAACACAAATAATATTATATTGACGACACTAGTGCTACTCTTCTAGATATTGATGGTTTTTATTGAAGATAGAGAGATATAATCCATGATTAAAGATGTTTAGTATCTAGGTGGATTTTTTTGGGTCTTATTTGAAATGTCTGTGTAGTAAAAGAAGAAAAGTTTTGTAATTTCCTCACTCAATTATGGAATAATGAGAGATTGAGAGGAGGCAGTGTGGAAATGGATTGAATTGGAGCTCGTCATGGTGTCTGGTTGGTTGGTAAGTGAAGTAAGGATGTTGGTTGGCATTAGTTAAAGGTAAGATTCAAGTCATGAGTCAACGGGTTTTCTCATTTCTTTCTTTTGCACACTCTCTCTCTCGTCTCCGAGTTGAATGCGTTGAATTTGGGACGATGAGAAAAGAGGTTGATTACTTTATTGGATGATTGGCTGGATTCGGATAAGTAATAGCATTTGCCCAATATCTAAGGTTAAGCTCCATATCTGTAGCATACGTACACAGTAAACACGATTAAAAGTTTTTCCGTGCCTGACGTGGTTTCGTCTCGCTCCTTGAATAGAAACCGCAGAAACACTTTCAGTTTCTGTAATCCGTCGATGAGGATGCGGCAGACGTTTATCTCTCTCCAATATATACTTACGTGGGTATTTTCCCTAATAGATGGGATATAATATAATATATAGGGAGGAGAAGCCCTATAGGAGAATGGTATAACACATAACTTAGGTATTTTATCTGCAGTCCCTTTTGATTACTTATTGTTAACTAAGAAGGGTCTTGAATCCTTTAAGCCCTTCCTCTACTTACAAGCATCCCTATTGTGTTTCCTAATAGTAATTTAGAGTTGAAGAGTTCTTTTCACCAGCGACGGTAAGTAAACTAAGCTTTGTGGTTATATAAGTTAAGTAGCATGTAAGGAAGGAAGAGAAATTATAAAAATTGGATAGCTATTGGATAGGTAGGAATAAGAAGGAGAGAATGTGTGGATTTACTTGCTATGCATGCATGTGCTGATGATGTGCCGACGGGACACTGAGACGCAGACTGAAATGTTCTCGACTGAGAGTGCAGGAACGAATGTAGCTCACAATGCATCACATCAGGTTCCTTATTCCTTACATGAATGGATAATATTAGGACTGAGCAGTTTGAGAAAACAATAAATGATGATAATGGAATGGGAGAGTGAGATTGAGCAAAGTACATCTATACACAGCAAAGAAAAACGGAACAGTTGAATTAAGTAAAGAAGAGCATACGAAGCGAAAGGGTTACTCACAGATATAACACTTTTAGGCTTCACTACAACCAAGAATTTGTTTAGAATAAATAGACGAATGCATTATCTAATGCAGAGTTATATCGGTAATAAAAGGAATTCACTTATACCTAGTGCAGTGTAGGATGCTTTTAGGTGGATCTACACTTAACAGTGCATAGGCTAAATATATAAGAGATACAGGATTGCCTATTAGCAATAAATAATATAAAAGGTAAACGTAGATCTTATATGGAAATAGTTTTCTCTATAGGGAACAAGAAAGCAATTTATTGTTAGAAACAAAAAAGTCCCCGTATACATATCCGAGCGAGACTGGAAATTTTATAAAACTCAGCAGGAGGGACTTCCACCCGTGCCATGCCATTTCGGAGTCCGGACCGGATAGTTTTTCACATCTCATCCATCCCATCCATCCATCTACTCTAATATCACATCCCATATCTCGTGCACTCCCATCCTACAACTCCTCTCTCGCACACTCAGCCCATGCACTTCTTTTCTTGAGCAGTTTTGCATGTTCTTCCCTCCGAGAGAATCTCTTTCACTGATAATATAATGTATCATGCAAATTCACGGCGAGAAACATCACTTCCAATTCAATCCAAGACTGATGAGTGACGTAGAGGAGAAGAGCCAGTTTCTGATTTTCATTTACTTTTATTATACCTTATTTCTGAGGAGTTCTTTTTAGAAATAGCATTTTTCCTTCCTTTCATGTTCATCATGCAGAATATTTATCCCAAATGCCTACTTGTGCTTATTATATCTTAAAAGCTGTGAGATATATCAGCAGATTTCATCATCTATCAGTCCTGCCTCCCTGTCCAACTTGGCAATGTTAATAAACGACTACAGTCCTTGTTATATCTTTGAATTGCCAGTATTATTATTGCATGTAACAGAGAGTGCTTGTGTTACATCAGACATAATAATGGATATTAGTTTGTACGTACTCATCTCTGAGCCGTGCCGTAATGTACTTCTTGTGTAAAGATTTTTCTTCAGAGATGATTTGTAAGTAAAGGAAGAGTGACATTATCTTCCATTACATTAGAAAAGGGATAAATGAGGACAAGGAAGCCTGGCAGTCCCATTTTCCATTTTGATATTCCACTCAAGTGAATTTAATAGTGTGTTGTGCTATGTTGAGCTGAACATTATAACGATGCATACAGACACAACACAGGCAGATGCTAGTTTTCTAAATGCATCGACGACGACGTTTACATGTCCAATTTAACGAAAATGAAACGAAATACATATTTATAAGACTCTTTCTATGGAGATTTGTCTGACTTATTGTTTGAAGTTCTTCCAGGTGTAATTATTTAAAGAGACAACTTTATCTCAACTCAACTACTCGAATACTCAATCTGCTCATCATCTCATATTTCCTCGTTACGTTCTGCAACTCATATTACCACAACCAACAGCCAACCACCTTCTTTTCTCTTCTCATCTCTTCTTTTCTGATGTCATATGAAGATATAGGTATCTCTCTCTCTCTCTCTATTACAATACATTCTAATCTATTATTATTGCCCAATACAAACTCTTCTTCTAAAAGTACCTTCGCTGAATCTATGCATTAACCTCTCTTCCTAAATACAGTTAATGATGGCACGCATATTCCTTTTCTACGAATCTAATATTCAAGCTAACCATATTTTCATGATATTATTGAAAACTACAAGGATACATAAATATTTCGTACATCTTCAGTTTTCAACCACTCAAATTTGGAATCTGCTGTTATAATAAATGTACCTTTTAAATCTAACGAAAAACGTATCCAATAAAATAGTTTACATGATTCTGACGATGAGAGAGCGAGTACATAGAAAATTCTCGGTGCAGGCAAACTATAACGACCCGTTTTTATCATATGCATCATCAGGATTGGATTTTAGGAGCCTTCGGCTTGTTCCTTCACTTACAACCCACCCGCTCATCTCTGTCTGCTAGTCAGTCAGACTGTAACTCTTTCATTCCTTCTGTCGTCGTTTTCCTTATTGTAAAAGGTAGACGAAACTCTTGAAAATCACTAACAATTTCTTGTTCTTTGGAGTAGCGAGAAAGAGAGAGTGTATATTTTATTGATCTTTTGTTCATCTTATTCTACAGGAAAATAATGTCTATAGACATATTTAAATAAGCACTCATCGCATTGCGACTCCAATGGATTTTGCCACAGAAGGCAATATAAAGTCTAATTGGGAATAGGTACTTGCACAAGATTGATTTTTGGGTGTATACTTCTTCTGTTCTTATATAGATTTTGTTGTATAGATGTGTCTGCAATTTAATTCTGACTTTATTCAGAGTATCTGTCTGGCTGCATATAAAATAATTTCTGTCGATAGGATGTGTGAAGGTATTAGGCTAAGCCGAATAAAAGTCTTATATTATTATAGTTAGATAATGTCTAAGGTATAAAAAGCAAAGAGTCGACGTGAAGTGAGCAAGTTGAGCTTGGACTATAACAATGCTCGCATCCCTAAAGAAATCGTTTCTCTCAGAAGTAGTGAGTGAGTGTCGGAGAGGATGAAGGAGAAGTAGTTACCAAATTCAAGTTCTCTTACTAATCGTATAAGCCTTTGTGACTTTATATCCATAATTCCATACACGACTAGTGCATTTAGATGCCTACAGGGAGTTCAAAACGAAAATACAAGTTCGTGTATGTGTAGGAACGAGGAGATAAGACAGGACACATGAAAAATTCAAGGTCCATCATTTCTCTGTGGATTGGATTGAATTCATCCCTGCGCCTACCTCAGCTCCCTAGCTCAAATCTTCATCTATAAACTATCTAGCATTAATTCAGGTATGTCTGTACGTGGATGTGTTTGGAGTTTGGACGGTCAGACTCCTCCACCACGAGATACACACATTCTCTCACAATTTGATGGGAGAGGAGACGAGAGCTGAGGAGGCATTCTTTTATCCTATCCTTGGCTAGGTTTTTGGTATGTCGTTTTTAGGTAGGCAGACGTAGTACAAAGCTGTACAAAGTACAAGGTACCTATTTTATTGCATTAGATAACATAACCATAGGAGGAACTTAAAACAACATAATATGATCTCTCCTATTATTCTATTCCCTTCTCTCAACCCTTTACTTACGTTTCAAAGTGTAGGCAGGCAGGTTGAACATAAGCCCAGCCACACTTCTCCTTCCACTAAACCAAAAGCTCTCCAGCTCAAATGAAAGGAAGACAGGACAGACTGAATTATATTACAACTACTGCCCAACTTTAGAAGATATTACCTTAAGATGAGAAAAGAAGAAATGCGAATGTATCCATTAGTCAGCTATGTATCCAATCCACTTTGCTTTTACTATCACAATCATATAGCAATGGGATACTCAAATGGGCAGGTAGTACATACATACTAACTAACCACACAAAGTGATAGCTAGATACATGCCTCTATGTATTTATCTATATGACTATGTCTGTCTCCCTTTTCAATTCAAATACAAAAGAGTACAAAATATGTAGGAGGACCAGATTTCTAAACAAGAACCATTTATTTGATATATTATAATTGTTGAAACTTGGGTCTTGACTGAAATATCTGTTTGGAGATGGGAATGTGCTAACTTCAGACAATGCCGTATCTACTTTCCATTTTTTATCCATTCTTCTACAAGTATTTAGTTTCAGCTATTTCGTTTAATATGCTCATCATTTTCTCTCTCCTCAGTTCCTTCCTTACTTTACAACCAAGACGAACAAAGCACATATGTGAATTTACCTGGCTTCACTGCCAAACTAATCTCTGCCCATTTCTACCATCAATTCATACTGGTTTATAAAAATTCATACTCAAATGGAAAATGAGTTTTTTAATTACTCTTTTCAATCGTTTTATTCCTCAAACTTTATTATATATATTGCTTTTACTCTGCATCAGCAAATCGTCAAATTGATCTAAAATTTGTTTATCAGTAAAATTGTCATATATATTCAACATATCAAATGGACTCATAATATTTACACAAAGAATCATTTTTTTAACATTTATTGTAAATTGTAATAAAATTAGCATACTATTTTATCTCAGTATCTAGAAATAATTGAAAAATAGACGAAAAGGATAGAATTTCTTAAATTTTTGAATGCGTTTCATAATGTAGAAGAGACATAATTCGTCTACTGTATAAATAACCATTAGCAAGTCTTCAAACTATTTGCTAGGCATATAAAAATATATTTTGTGTGTTCACTTGTAAAATGAAGAGTATGTGGATTAAGTAGAAAGAAGAGTTAATGAGAAGAAGGCAATGTTAGGCGTTAAGTGTGTGGTATTAGATTGTAATGGAGAGATGTAATAAGTTGTTGTAAGTGCAGACAGAGTAATCTAGAAATTATAAAGAGACAAGGGATTAGCTACGTTGTGAGAATATTAGGTATCTGTAATAGAGTATTGGATGGAGGAGATGTGAATGTAAAGGAGCAAAGGTGAATAGAAAAAGAGAGATTGGCTCGGAGTCTGAAGAGATAGATGATGATGATGATGATGATGTGGAAGTTGGGATTTGTGTGTGTGCGAGTAAAAGTGTACAAATACTTGCCGTTAGTTTACATGGTGAGCTATAGAGAGATGTATATGTGCAGTAGGTACATTGTGTTTAGTATTGTGTAGACATGAATGTATTTAGAAAACAAGACTCCTGGCTTGGCTGCGTGATATTTGAGGAGCGAGATGAACAAAGTGTTCATTGTCGAGGTTGGATTGGATTGCTGAAGTTGAAGTCGGAGCCGAGGAATGAGAGAGTTAAGGGAAGGATTTGCAGTGGCAGCCAATCCAACCTCCAACCAACGAATAATCGAAAGAAAGGAAGTGATTTGCATATAGAGCTCCGAGGGCAAAGATACCAGTTTTGTTCTTGTATTTATGGTGTTTTTATTTAGATGCAAATATCATTCTATTCTCTATCAATCCCTCTCCTCTCTCCTTTGCATAGTTCAGTTACATTGCATTGTGTTACCTACTCCACTGACATTATATTATATTATTGTATTAGCAAACAAAGTGAATTCCCTTACAGACAGATAGGAAGGACTGGATGGAGGCAAGGAAAGGCTCTGCACAAGGCAAAGACTCATTTGCATATGATGCCCGAAATGATTTTTCTCTCATTTGTTCAATGACTCGTTTGCATATATGCTTCAAGCTTCTCTGCTCCTCTTGTTTAGTCTCCATCAATGCCAAACCTGCCTATATAGCCTTCCATTATTCATCCATCTCTATACTAGAACATCATTTCCATTCAAATCCTATATTGCCAACGCCAAAGAAAAGAGTGCACTATTAAAGGCTCACATACAATGTCAAACTCATATTAATAGCTACCTATACATAAAATATATAAGTAGTAAATATAAACACAGTCAGTAGTGCTCATATTATAGGATGTGTGTTTATGCTACAAGTAAGGATTGAAGTCAAAATCCATGCACTAGCATATTAACAAACGAATAGAACAAAACGGTGGAGAGCACAGAGCCAAAAGACAATATTCGACTATGCACAGAGCCAGACTACTGCATCTCCCCTTTTGCTTGACTAACTTTTAATAGAGAATAGGAGAGAGAGAGAGAGAGAGAGAGAGAGAGAGCCTGAGAGTATAGGGGCAGAATAGAATAGCTAAAGCTTCTGTGTCTCTCCATCTATATTGTATGTACAGCTTGGCATGGTTTATTTCCATTTCATTTATTGTGACGAGTGGACACTCCCAGTCCCAATTCCCAATTTGAATTCTGACTTACCTGTACTCTCTTCTGCCTCTTCTCAACAAAACATTCGTCCAATCTACATATATACATACATATACATACCTTTCCTTCCCTGAATTATTTCATAGTTTGCTCGATAGGAAAATAGGCTATTTTCTTTTTATGTACACATCTATCTCCCTTTACATGTGCACTCTGTTTACTCTGCTCTATAGCTTTCTAGAATATGCATTTGCTGTTACCTGAAGAGCAGACTGAAGTATAGAGTGAAGTGAAAAGTAAACATATAGATAATAGATTCTATTGCACTCCGAATTCGAATAAGTAAACTCTCCGGGAACACAAAGCTCATTACTCTACCAATATATAGTAGTGCCCTGGTCTATATAGCAAAGGCAAAATAACTTTATCATACAAATATTATGTAGATGTTATATTATGCCTGCTGGTAAATACACACAAACTCATGGTTATTTTACTTTATGTATTCATATTTAACTACATGGAAAGAAAATGCACAGGTATTATGGTGAATTTCAAAGATTGGCTATTTTATTTATGAGGGGACTGTGGGATGTTGTACTTATCTGTAAAAGGTTTTAAGACATGCCTTTAGACTTCCGTCTCGAATCTGGCTCAAGTGCTAAATTCCTACTGTGAACCCAAATGGATTAGAGTAATTCCTTGTCAGCGTGTAATCTGAAAATATAAAAATTAGCGTTTAACAAGTTTTCGTTGAAGAATGTGATGTATGCTCCCATTATGCATTAGAGAGAGAAGCAGTAGCATAATTTCTAAACATTAATTACTTGAGTTTAATAAGCATATGGACATCATAAATAAATCTCATGCCATGAGCAACTATGCACACCAATTATGAATTTTTCTGTGTTGATGATGATAAGTATGCTGTAGCCTGACGTTGGCCTTTATTACAGGCAGTGCAAGGAGAGAGTCAAGTCGATGAGAAGAGTGTGTGTGTGTGTGTGTGTGTGATGGGCAAATGCAGGCTTGGTCTTCTATGACTGATTGTGGGAGAGTAGTGCAATAAATCCATAAGAAGCTATTACTTTACGAGTCAAGTGTGTTAATATTTGTACGATCCCTTAAGGCTTCAAGTTATTAACTATGTGTGTGCACAATAATTCATGTCACAGTCACGTCCACCTAACTCTCATCATGAGCAGCCCATCGTCATCGCTTAACCAACACGCAGGAAAGCACCACACTGAAATTCCATCCTTCTTCCAAGATGAATACAAGAAATTCAGCAATGAATCATGTCATACTCAATTGAAACACAAAATACATCGCACTGTGTCAGGCAGAGACAATGCCCTGGCACTTTTTACCCTCTAAGCGGCTACTTCCACCTGTAATGCAACTCTATACAAAAGGACCTAAATACTACCTCACCTACAGAGAATGGCATAAAGCAAACTAAAATCCTTCAATTAATTGCTTCGACCGAAGAGCTCTAATAAAATAATAATCATTCATGATGGTTGATAGTGATCGGGATAATAACAATGCCGAGCCGCACATAAAGTTAACACAATCACGAAACACTTAACTTAAGGTACAGGGTTCCCTTATCTTTCCCTGCACCTGTGATACTCAACATTTGCGTTTTCTCTAAGCATTCTACGAATTGTAGGGTGGATTCTCTAACGATAGGGAAACGTAAGGAATCAATTAATGACCCTGTATTGCATTTAGCATTAGACTCTCTTGACTTTTGGCTGTCAGAGAGAAAAGCTTCCATCAGTTAACGTTTCTCTAGTATAAATCCTTTTAGTTGAAAAGAAAAAGTACCTGTAGACTGTGTAGCAATGTTATATAATAATAAAATGTGTGCTTAAATGTATTATACGCATTTGCTTGCCATGAATTATTTAAGCCACTCTAGAGTTCTGCCTCCGTTCTGCTAGCCAGTATCTCCTACCTCCATTCGGCCTAGCTCCAGTGGATATTGATAATGTGTGTCTTAATTGTATATTTGCGTTTTCTCCATTTCCTTCACTTAATGGTGATTCCTTTCGTGTAATAAATAGCGCTTCGGTGTTTCCAGCTCTGCTAAGTATATATCATTTTCTCAGGGCATGGCATTAGCACAACTGTGAGTAGCTCTGATCGCTGTGACATTTATTCCACACTAAACCTGTAATCAACTTGCTCATTCATTGTCAACGCACAGCAATTCTATTGTACTCCTATTCTTGCTCTTATAAAAAATAATAGAGAAACTACAGGTACATTAATGAACTTCTTTATGGTTGATATACTGACATAAATTATAAACTGCCCGTGATCGTTTCACAAAGTGTGTGTAGGACGGAAACCTCCCCTTTGCACTTACTTACCAACGAAAGTCTTCTCTTGAATAAATTCTTTAGACCTGTGTCAAAAGTTTCAGCATATTCTACACAACCATGTCGCATCAACTTGGCCAAATCCAAGAAAATATTCTCTATACCTACAACAACATACTCGACGAGAATTTTTAATTAAATTCTAATCCCAGCAGGAGAAACATTATTGTGTTCAACATGAAGAATGACGAGGACTCATCTTCACAAAATACCCCATTGGCACATATAAACACACCGCCAATGCTATTCTATCCACATACATATTATTAGACTAAAGTAGTACAGGTAGAATTATGAATTCATATGCCGTAGGACAACATTTCGGATATCATTATATCATATAGGACATACTTCACTTGTACAACATCGATTCTACCTATATGTAAATTAAAGTCTCCAAGCACAACTACAGGCTCTTAGAAAATATTTTCTACTGACTCTTCGAGAGATATTGGGAAAAGTGGATAGAAAACACAATAATGCTGCTGGTGGGACACTTTTAATAATATGCTCGTTACACAGTTCAAACTACACGACACATGGAAAGTTCTAAATTTTATTGCATCTGAAATAGGATCAGAGTGGATTAACCAGAGGACATGGTACTTAAACTCTGTGTGTGATGTTTTCGATCCATTATTACTTAGCTAGCTAAGTACATAAGTGTATGTAATAGCTAAGAAGGTGCATTCTGTTTTCTATTAAATAAAACCATGCACGTAAACAAATATACAGTGCTTTGCCTTACAGGATTATTCTTCAATATAATGACTACCTACTCCAAAGTATATCACAAGAAGAGAGCAATTTTTTTCGTAAATACCTCTCAATAGCATAGATGTACTACTCTACTTATTAATAATATAGCATGTAAGAGATAATGTATAGAGAGTTTGCTTATGGGTTGGGATTATGGGGAGAAGAAATACCCTTAAATTATTATATGAGTTTAGAAAGGGTACCACCGCTGTGAACCTCTCATATAAAATAATCGGCATCTGTTGACAATGACAGAGCTATTGACATGAGTCTGGTTTGGTTAGAAAGAATCAAAGGGCTCTCGATTTCATTACATATTGATTTGCAGGTAGCTCTCTCATATTTTATCCGACTTGTGGGGTGTCCCTGTCAATATTTTGGCACATACTTCTCCGCATACACAAAATAAACATCTATTATTATTCATACAGAATAAATTAGAGAACTGATAACTGTATACAATTCACTGATATACTGCTCAAAGGCTCACACAGGTTAGTTGAGACTACTACAATGCAAACTAACAATAATGCATGAACTATGGCTACTGACAACGAGATACTAGCAAAGTGTTTATCTATACTCGAACAAAATCACTGAGCAGAGATAAATATTGAAAGGGCATTGACAATGATGCAAATGAGATGCTAAATATATCCAACGTATACAACCATTAGAAATAGATATAAATCCTTCAAAAGATCCCTAATTGTAATTGTAAGGTACCCTGCTTTCGACCCGACAAATAAATTCACACGCTCATCTATCTCTCCCTTTCCTCACACATTCCAAAGGATACCAAAACCTATCTACTTAACTACCAACTATGTAAATTGGCACTTACCAATTACTAACAATTTAAATCATGCGTATCCGATAAGATTACCTTATATGGTAAGCTATTATGCAGATTCAATATCTAAACACTGTTATTTTTAAGACTCCCAATTTGAATAAATCCTAATTGTAATAACAAAGTCCGATTTATTTTGCATGACAAAGTAAACAATAAATACACATATACAAATACAGTATAGATTAAAATATAAGCCTAAAATAACTATTAGGAATCTGCTGTTTTGGTTGTAAAAATAACAGACAGTAGTTATAGTGGAAGAAAGATGATCAGCGTAAGATTTGAGTTTTATTACTTGATTCACCTGAGATGCACAATTTTGAGAGATAGAGAGAAGACATTACCAACATATAGTTCATAGAGAGAGAGAGAGAGAGAAAAAGTAAATGTGAAGTGAAGGTAGAATTGTTGGTAAAATAAGTAAGATCTGTAGCGCACAGGTAATGGAGTGTAGCCCGAAGGTGGAACGAAGCCATAGCTGTCATAGTTTCATACATTGGATTTATGATATCGCTTTGCCGAGCCCTTTGTAGAAGAAAATTCCTCTAATATTCTAATTTATGACAGGGCAAGAAATGTTTTCCTCAAGCAGGAGGGCTAAGCATATTTTATTATGGGATCTAAGAATGCCCGACTTGAACCGTTCAAACTTTTTTATGTCTGCCCAGTCTGACCGTTAATCTTAAAGAGAGAGAGAAAAAGACGGGATGAGATGAATACTGGCTTTTTTGTGAGTAATCGTCGAGTAATGTGAGAGTCATGGTATTCAAATGCATGCTAATAATGCCCCCTTCACTCTTCTGTCTCTCTCATCTCACTCAAGTCCTATACATACATATCCATATACTTTGTATATAATGCTCTCTGTCATCGTAACACATGTATATTCCTAGCATTTATATTATTATACACTACTTAACCTTATTACTTACATTACATTAGCTTTTCTTCATACCCTTCTTTCTCTATATCTACTTTGTAATTCAATTCATCATTCTATTATAGATATGCATAAAGATATAAATAAACACTTACATATGCATATGAGTAGTGCGTAGAGTATTTATGTATGTATTTAGTATTTGGGTAAGCTGATGACTCTCGCATCACATAACGAAGCATCTCTGAATCCCTACACACACAAGGAATAACGAACGCCGAGTGAGTCGAGAGAAGAGTAAGAAGCTGAGAGATAAAAAAATCCGAGCTTGATTCCAATAATGTATTTGGAAATCTCAGAGGAGAGCTAACAATAAGCTACGCTTGACGCTTATTGTTCGTGCTTAGCTTATGGTATGGTGCTATATATATGTACTTATAACAATTCGTTGAGTCTGTGTGTGCAGAATTGCATTCTCTAAGCGTCCTTTCCCTTCTTCCATATAAACTAAACTCCCAGGCTTATTATCAAGAGTTATTACGTATGCAACATTTTTTATGACTATTAACAATTTTGATTCAGAGATGTGTTAGTTGAAAAGTGAGGTGAGCCTTAGCATCCTTGTGCACATTCTGTTGCGAGGCGATTAATATAGATAGCCAAGCGTGATATGTCTGTGTACTTTCATTTTGTGTTTGTCTAGCAGAAGAAATATTATTATTGAAATAGACTGGAGGAAACTAGAGCAGAGGAGAGCCCGTATGCATGGAGGGAGTGAGTAGTGTAGGCAGAGCTCAGAACCTTCCTACTGCTTTGTCTAATCATCATTCACTGCATGCTTAATGACAAAGAAAAGGTTTTATCACTAAATCAATAAACTACTTTTACTTTTGCCGTCCTCAATCTTATTGTAAATTTTCAATCTCTCTGTTATGTTGTTTCCATCTATTATTGTGCCTCTCTCTGCCTCTTCACATCATTTTCTACACACACAGCCAGTTCACACTGTATAGCTAATCATGCCTTCCTTGTCGGCTCTCCTCCGACTCCACATCCTACTCTCCACTCCATTCTACTACACACTCGACTCGTGAAATCCTCGAAAGAAAAGAGATGATTTGCGAGTTAGAACTCTATTGCTAGTTAGGACTCCATACATATCTACATCCAATCTAAAAAGTAATGTAACCTCCACTCTCTGTCTAATTCTACAACTCCTTTGTAGGCAGCAGAGAGCAGGCAACTTGTCGCTCCACATAAAGGCAAAGGGAAAGTAAAGACACAGTTACACACACACACACAC
>JAAAYG020006125.1:0-18190 GCA_009936455.2 Tomocerus minor
TGAAGAAGTATATCGCAACGAGAAATTAAATGATAGTTACAATTTTTACAAACTTATTTTTAACATTAAAATGCATTGACAAGTAGTTGTTTTCTTAAATGATGAAATTCCTTCGTACATTCATTAATTGGTTTTTATAATACTGATTCTGACAAGGTACAACAATACATACAAGTAGGCTTCCAAACTTACATTTAGTATGCAAGCTTGAACTCTTGCGTTGTTGTACCAATTTCGAATATCAACCACGTGTAATCACTTTTGCACCGGATTTAATTACCATTACGAAAGTGGACAATTAATTATTAGATGTAAATATAATATAGGTACGCACAAAATAAAAAAAAGATAATCATATAAATTTTTTAATTTAATTTGTATGCTTAGGGTTGGGAAGCGTTAGATCCTTTTGTTCCTGTCCGAGTCGACAACTATAGTTCACAAGAAGTTCAAACGACAATAGATTATTACTTGGATAGACAATGGCTTCAACATCCTGCCGCTGGTTCCGAAGCTGGCCGACTTGAATTAGAATATCTGTCCACAAGAAATCCCCTCACGTTGATGCACTTGTGTAATTCTAGATGAACTTTTGACCGAGGGTATTAATTAGAAGATACAGATGCGGAAGTAAGTTCAGATTCCGCTTTACGTTTTTTAGCTGCCGGTTTTCTAGCTTCTTTGGATAAACGGAAGAATGTAATTATGGCCCAATGATCGCTTGGGAAAGATTGTGTTCCTGCTACTTTCTCAATCCCCGTCACTCCGAAAAATCTGTTAATATTATTATTTTAACATATATAATCCTGTTTACAGTGTCTTAGAAATTAGGGTGAGAAATTTGACAAGCATAATAAAATACATTTAGTGCCAAATTCAAAATTGTACTCATATCGCATTTCGAACACAGTAATATTCATGTTCATGTGATATATTAGTATAAATTAGTACTAATGTTATTAATAATATTGCTATGCATTGCTTACTCAGGAGTCATAGTTTGAGGGTTCGATTCCCGAAAGTAAAATCGATCGAAACGCAACCGAGGCTGATACTGCGATGGCATCTATAATATGAATTATAAGCTATAATTTATGTATTCTCAATCAAAATTTATTTGTTTAAAAATTAATTTGAAACACTGGCAAACTAAAATAAAATCAAAATACCCTTTTGTTAGTATTTCGTGTCAAGTCCCAGGTGTATTGACAGCTTTTCCGGGAACCACACTTAACCCACAAGTCGCACACGTCACTAGGGAGCAAAGATGCAACCTACAATTGTAGAATTTTTACTATTTTCGTAGTTTAATAAAAATGAAAATTTAAAAAATAAAAATTATATATTCTTTCTAAACTACGAACCTCTTTATCACGTAAGTTCAAATCACCACCAAAAATTACATTAAAATCTTTTGGAAAAGTCCGAATTAATTCAAAACAGCTTTTCAGCTGAGACACTCTTTCAGTAGCAAATTCTGCAGTACTCTCCAAATGTGTATTCAACAGGTACAGTTTGGCCTGTCCGGTAAATGCCTATATAGTAAGACAAAAAAATATATGACATCATCCCTTTAATCTTTAATGGCACAGTAAATGCCAATAGTAGCGCATTTGACAGCAAGAATCAAGAATACGACATATTTTCAAGTATTTTCTCTTTCATTTCGTGCACATCCACTATATATTGAGCAAACCACATTAATTTGCGACATGTTAACAAACTTTTGTTAATAATTTAATTTTGCGATTAATCGCTAAAAATCTCTATTTCTCATTCCTTCAACTTTCTTCTATAGTGAAAGCTTTAAGACATAGTGTCGCATATGTATATGTATGTCGGTCGTGATTACAGCACACACAATAAATATTTTTAAAAACCTTACTTCGGTAACTAAAACATTTCTGCCCATGGCTGTATTAGGATAAGGCACGATGTAGTGATCTTTGTAATGAACTCTGTTTAATCGCAGGAATGTGCCAGTTAGATATTCACAATTGGAGTCCTCTGTTCCTGGAATAGGCATATAGTTCGACGACAACTTTCTAGCCATAAAATCGAAAGTCGGGGGAATAAGCTCTTGAAAGAAGACAACATCGTACTGATCCCTAAAGGATCATAAAAGAAAGACATTTCAGTTTCACTTAACTAAGGAATATCCGCAAGTTTTAATTTACATACGTACTTTCGACAATAATGGAAATTAACATGCAATTATTTATTACTATATCAAATGTATTGAGTTTTACTTTTCGATCAATGCAACTACAGTCTCAGTTCGTTTCTCCAGATTGTGATCATCAAGGCCATCCAGATTCCAACTGATCATGGAGAGTTTTTCTGGTGCCCATGTCGAAAAATTATCCATGCTTTGTTCTCTACATTGAAATGTATTATTGTATTATACATTATTATATTTACACCCTACTATCTTCATGCACGCTATTCATTGGAGTTACTCCATCCGCATCCACCCTGCACAGTTCTGGCTAATCGAATTACGCTCTCGGCCAATTGCGAAATATGCGGTTACAAGTGCTAAGTGTATCCATGTTAAAACTGCCACATAAAGTGTATCTTAAATCAAATAGAGTTAAATAAGTAGTATTTACAATTCTGAAGATTTCTCCTTTTGTTGAGGACTTGGAGTGACAGAATTCTCTGGAGTTGATGGGACATTTACGCTCTCTTCTGCTTCGGCGTCACCGTCAAGGAATTTGTCGATCGAAGTCTAGAAATCAGTATATATAGTTTTATAGTAAATATTTGTTAAAATTATTGCTTAAACAAATCGCTTTTCCATTTAGGATTTAGACCTCTAGCTCCCAGAAACGTAGAGGAAATACTCTTTCTATACATAGACATATATTATAAATACTTTCACAGAACATTTTCCACTGTGAACGTGATTTTGGCTTGGGGAATTTACTACGATTTACTTTGTGATTACAAACAATTACAACTAATTTCGAAGTTCGGGAGGGTGGGGATTTTTTTCGAAGGGTAGGGAAACAACGTGCTAGAAGAGTGTGATGCTAATGAAAATGACCAAAGTCAGCTCTCCGGCGCATTAATTCTCTCAACAAGATTTTCACTTTCCAAACTTTCTCCAAGATTATACTACCATGTAGCATTAGGTAATTTTAACCAACCTGCATATTCCATTTATTAGCTATCAACATTTCTCTGGCCACGTCTTCGGTCACATCGCAAATGCAAGCCAAATCGCTAACCAATCTTCCTTTAAGATTGTCATCCAGTTCTATCATGACAGGTACTGCTTCAAACCCGACATCGTCCTCGTTGTCTTCCAAACTCATCGTAGAGAATTGTCCCTGCGGAAAACGGAAGACTAAGATTTTAAATGCTAAAAATGGTCAGAGTCAGTGCAATGTTAAAGTTAGCCACTTACTCAGGTTCCTCTGCTCTCTGATGTGTCCTTAGAATATCTTTGACCTTTATGACCAGGTGTTTGAGGCTGTCAATTTCTTCTAATAATCCTCCTGCCGCCGGTCTTCTTCGGTCCTTCCTTCAAGACAGAAGATGAGAGAATAATATTACAGTCGATGCCGCCCAATTCAAGACTTCACTGCACTACGCTGTCAATGTAAACACGTGTGTTTTGTTGTTTGTTTGTGGTAATCGCATATCCGCAATCCGAAGAGAAATAAAAGGCAGGATCTACTGCACAGAAAGTCCACATTTGACACACCTGTTCCTTGCCTTGTACAGGAAAAACATTATTTGTTACATGATATATTTTGAAATTTTTTAATTAATTAGAGTAAATGAGTTCATCGGCTGGTGACGCTGCAAAAAAGTTCGCCGATGTGATTGATTCAACTAACCTTGTCAAGAAATATGAAGAAGTGATACAAATATACAAGGGAACAATACATATTGCTCGGGACAAATTAAATAAAATTGAAACGTACGTAAGCTTTTTTAATCTGATGCTGTTTTCGAAATAATAATATTTATTAGCTTAGATTGTTAAGCTAAATATGATATTTATTCCAGTGAGGAAGGATCTGATGTTTTAAGCAGCATATCCCCCGATTACTACAATACAGTCCATAAGAACATAGTTGAACACCATGCGGAGGAGATTGAAAAAGCTAGATGCATATTGTGAGTCTAATAAAAATTATCTCTAGGAGCTAATGAATATTGATTAAACGTTTGTATATAATTTATGTATTTACTTCATTTTCAGAGAGGAAATCGATGCCACTATACTTTTCTTACAATCTGTTTATGAAACAATTGGCCAAAGACTGCAAGAGGAGATTCGAAATAATGACAATAATACCCAAAAAGGTTCCCTTCTTCTGAGTTGTTATGAAGATTGTCGTTGCATATTAATATTCCTCCGACTAAAGTGCGTCTCATAATAATTTCAACAATTTAGATCCCCAAAAGGTTTTTTTTAAAGCTAGTTTGTATAGTTGTGTATTAATTTGATTGATTTTAGATCGAAGATACTAAAACACGGGTTACTTACTCCAGTGGACAAACAAATAAATCCAGACCCCATTCATCACTGCCCAGAGTTTAAGTTTGAAGAGGAAAATTTTCTTTTCCTACTTAGTAAACTGAAAACAGCAGATATTTAATACCATCAATCAGAATGATACGGGCTATAGTGTTTGAAAATGGAACTACGGAAAACGGAAAAACTATCACAGTTGCGGAATCGATGGAAGAAATTTTTGTTAATATCGGAGAAGCATTTGGGGAGACGGAATTTAAAAGACTGTTTACATCAAAAGGAGGAGAGATTACTCATTCTAAACATATCAAGTATAATGAATTTATTAGCTTTAATTATATTTTGTAATCTCGGTGTATATATACTATAAAAATATTTAGTTGTAACTGTTGCAAAATATTTTGATTGTCCAGAGACGATGAAACACTTTATGTATCCAAAGGAGAACCTTTCGTTCCAATTCTAAGTAGAAGCTTCATCGAGCCATCTCCTTCCCAAACTACATCGGAATGGGTGAAGCTTAATGTTGGTGGCCAGATTTTTTATACGTCAAGAACAACTTTATTAAACACAGAACCGGATTCAATGTTGGCAAGAATGTTTGACCAAACATCAAATATTCGACCTAGCTGTTTGGATTCCAGTGGAGCTTATTTAATAGATCGAAATCCAAAATATTTCAGTCCGATTTTAAATTATTTGCGCAGCGGAAGTTTAATTCTGGATCCGGACACCAACCCTAAAGGTAACCAAACGCTGGAACTGAATTGGTGTATCCATTATACATCTTATAAAAGAACTAATTTTGATGTATATAAGTTTTTAATTTTATGCTGTAGGCGTTTTGGAAGAGGCACAATTTTTTGGAATACAGTCATGTATCCCAGATATCGAGGTATTGATGGTGACAAAAGAGGATGGTCCATTAACGAGAAGAGATGTCATCAACGCATTGATCAAAACCGCTAACAAAGATGCCCTAAGATTTCAGGGGGTTAATCTGACTGGAGCTGATCTGTCCTATCTGGACCTGAGGAATATTAATTTCAAGTACTAGTGGATATATAATTCTTACATATAACTGTTATTAATATGCGTGTTAATTACTTGCCATTCGTATTAGCAATGAAATGAACGCATTTCAAAATATGTATTTATTTAGGTATGCAAAGCTGAGAAATGCAAAGTTGTGTTACTCCAATTTATCGAACTGTAATTTTGAAAGAGCTGATATGACATACGTTGAAATGAATTGTGCCATTCTTAGTGGAGTACGAATGGCCTGTGCAGTAATGGAGGGTGCAAATTGTAGCAACTGTAATTTTCAGGTTTGTGATGAATAATTTTCACTAATTTTTTTGTCTAGTAAAATATATCAGTTGTAATATAAGTGGATCATATATTTATGTATTTTATGTATATAGGATCCTTCTGGAAACAGCCATGCCAATATGGAAGGTGTAAATTTAAGGAATGCAATTTTGGAAGATTCAGATCTTACGGGAGCTAATCTCAGAGTTGCTAATCTTAAGCACGCGAACTTGAAGGCTACAATACTAAGGGGTGCCATTTTAGCTGGTAAGTGTAATGAATTGGAACAATAAATTTTAATGAAATTATACATAGTTACTCGCATAAAATTAATATACTTTATCATAACGGTATGTCCATTTGTAATACAATTTCTTTCAATATTTTTGTTCATTGTTTCTAGGTGCGGACCTAGGAATGTGTGATTTGACAGGGAGCGATCTTCACGAGGCAAATCTTCGAGGAGCTAACTTAAAGGACGCATCTTTGGAACTCATGATTAACCCACTGCATATGTCGCAGGCCATCAGATGACTATTACAATGTATTACATCCCCATATTGTCGTCTCGTCAAATGACAATGTCTACGACAACTCTGTTTCCTGTTATCGATTAATGGACTTGTGACTAGATCTGAATTATGAATGAAGAAGAACTGCAATCTTATCTTGCAAGGAAAGGGTATGTATTAAAACGAATAAGCAATGAGTGTTGAAATAAAAAACTTCAAAATTGGCAATATGTATTTGGTCAATGTTGTTAATTTACGACCAGGTGCATACAGCAAAATAAGTTAAATATGTTTCAACTCAACTATTGTGTAAATAATTACTAACTCTACTTATGTAATTATGTAAAGCAGTTGTGTGTGGTGGAATATATAGCGGAGTAATGAGATTTCATATAATTATGTTATTAAGAAATTAATAAAAAAAAATTCACACAATATTTTTCATTGTAACACTTAAAAAAGTACTAAATTTTCCACTCTTACAATGTGTGACGATTATATTAAGGATTTTCGAAATGTCTCTATTTACTTAAATGCGTAACTAGTACTTAATACTGCTAAAAACCTTGAAACAAATATATGCTGGCTTTATAAAAATGGAAATCGCTTTAAAACAGGAAATTAATATTCTTACATAATTAATATTTGTCGAAAATTAGTGTATATCATTTATATGTAGAGACAATGATTTTCAAATGTAAGTAGTTGCTGTATAAAACCATTTTACTATTGATTGCATCATGTGTACTTAAAGTTAACGTTACCAATTTCGAAAATATTCTATTAGCCATAAGCATAGCGAGTACTGTTATTAAGCTGTAGGTACATGTTTTAGTACAATTAACTGATTGTAAATTAGACTCCATTGCACAGAAGAGATATGCACAGATTTTTCCTCGCCCAAATAAACAATAGATTTTTGAAATTACAACAATTCTCTTTTAGAAGTGAATTTCGTAAATAAAAGTACTTTTTAATCCTTTATTTAAGAAACCATTGAAATAAGGATGCTAATTAAGTATAATCGTATATTGAAAATAAATGTCGAACTGTTAATGGAAATCAAAAACTCGTTTTATTTATTGACAATTAAGTACTAGAAATTACGAATTGATTTGTCTATCTGGTAGGGGGTTTCATATTAGGTAGTTAAATTTTGATTTGACTGCAAAAAAATGGGAATGAATTCTTAGGAAATGGGGAATCTTCACAAGAGCGTGAAAACGGTGAAAGTTAGGCAGAGAAAGCAGATGAGAATGGTTTTGGTAGATTATCCCAGATGGCAGGGCTTCTGTTCATTGACAAGTGGTAAAACCAATGCAATGGCATGATGAAAATGCAATACCAACCAACTACCAAGTACCAACACAAACATCTTGTATAGTATGTACGTATCCTTGTATATGTACGTAGCATATAAGTAGTAGAGGTATCTATCTGTCTGCGTATACTATATTTGGGATTGGATTTGGGAGTTTACCTATTTTACTTTTGTCATCTGGTTGATTTAGAAGCAGAATCATCTTCAACTGAGGGTGGGGTATTTATCTATTGAATAATAAATAGTTAATTATTCTCTGAAATTATATAAAGGTGTTTCTTTCTCTGCGGAAAAGCTGTAAAATGAAGGGAGCTATGTTCAATATCGACAATGGTTACTTGGAAGGACTTTGTAGGGGTTTTAAGACGGGAATTCTTACGCAAAACGATTATCTGAATCTGGTTCAATGTGAAACACTTGAAGGTGAGTAAATAAACAGTGCAATACCTTATAACGCGTTATTAATATTTCAGTACAAAAGTTATTTGTCAATTTTTCCCAAATAATTACTATTCTGCTTTGGTTTTTACAGATCTTAAGCTTCATTTGGCAGGGACGGATTACGGAAACTTTCTAGCAAACGAACCAAGCCCAATTTCGGTCTCCACTTTAGATGATAAATTACGGGAGAAAGTTGTTGCAGAATTTATGCATATGAGATGCCAAGCTGTTGAACCTTTGTCGACTTTCTTAGACTATATTACGTAATTGTATATTTACTTATCACTTACTAGCTTTAGTTATCCCTAGAACTTACTTAACACGTTTTTGGATTAACAGGTACAGTTACATGATTGACAACATTGTTCTCCTCATTACGGGTTCTTTACATCAAAGACCACTGCAAGAATTGCTGCCAAAATGTCATCCACTTGGTTCATTTGAACAGATGGAAGCTATTCATATTGCGACCACACCTGCTGAGTTGTACAATGCTGTTCTTGTAGATACTCCCTTGGGTAAAATTAACTTAATCGTATCTTATGGACTAAAATCTCATTCTCTTCCCATCTGTCCTAAAGTATCACATAAACTCACTTTTGGGATTCTTATGATATCACTAGCCGCTTACTTTTTGGATTGCATCAGTGAAGCCGATTTGGATGAAATGAATGTTGAACTCATTCGAAACACATTGTACAAAGCCTACTTGGAAGATTTTTACGATTTCTGTGTAAATCAATTGGGAGGGGAAACT
Organism: Tomocerus minor; assembly: GCA_009936455.2. Taxonomy (NCBI): domain Eukaryota; kingdom Metazoa; phylum Arthropoda; class Collembola; order Entomobryomorpha; family Tomoceridae; genus Tomocerus; species Tomocerus minor. The sequence continues at coordinate 8,835 of JAAAYG020006125.1, forward strand.
GCAGAAGTTATGTGCGAGATTTTAGCGGTAATGCTGAAGCAGTTAGAATTAAGATTTTTAATTTTTACTGATTAGATATATAAAAAAATATATTCGTAAATGTACTTTGCTTATTCATTTCTATTTTTTTTCTTAAAGTTCGAAGCTGATCGTCGTGCCCTAATTATTACTATCAATTCATTCGATACGGAGTTAACCAAAGAAGACAGAGCCCGATTGTTTCCAAAATGTGGGAAACTGTATCCAGATGGATTGGCAGCATTGGCACGGGCTGATGATTATGAACAAGTACGCAGTGTTGCAGAGTATTACGCTGAGTACCAAGCCCTTTTCGCAAATGCAGGAAACAATCCAGAAGAAAAGACCTTGGAAGATCGCTTTTTTGAATATGAGGTACATTACTTGAGTTTTAATTATTTGCTAGACTTAATTTTAATTCTTATTCCTCGTCTAATAAAATGTTTTTTGTTTAGGTAAAACTAAATGTAAACGCATTTTTGAGACAATTCCACTTCGGAGTCTTTTACTCGTACTTAAAACTTAAAGAACAGGAGTGCCGAAACATTGTTTGGATCGCCGAATGTGTTGCGCAAAGACACAGAGCCAAAATAGATAACTATATACCGATTCTATAGAACCAATTACATACTAAGACACTGTCTCTATTGCGGGTACGTAAAATTTTTGGCATAATATTTCATTTCGAGTACCTGTTTATCAAAAAGCCCTGTTTATATTATTTAAAAATTGAACCTAATCGTTTGGATCCTGGTCTGTCCATTGGTGACGGGACAGTTTTAAAGTACATTGTATTCGTAAGTTTATCGTTGAAGGGTAAACAAAAAAGTCATTCCACATAATTTCCTATTTTGATTCATTGTTCTAGTGAAAGTAGTGTGAATAAGGAATGTATTGCTAATAATAGTTAGCTCCAAATGTACTGCATGCATTTAATGATCTAAATAATATGATTAAACTGAATATTATATTACCTGTAACGATAATGTACGTATACAATATTAAGTAGTCTTCACCTTATCATATCATTATATTGTATATTATTGCCAATGTCGTAGTCTCATTTTGTGATAGCGTTTGTCGTCAATCAATGATGCTGCTAATAATGAAATGCTTAGTATTGTAGCAAACTAGTAGAGAATACTTAGGAGTAAGGGAAAACAATTACAGTGCAGTAAATAATCAATTATATGTCAATTAGCATCCTAATGTTTATCAAATATCTATGAGAAAAGAAACGGTACTGTAAATGTACGCTAGTATACGTACTAATGTATTCTATTAAATAATATCTGTAAATCTATAACCTATTCCCATGTTCACCAAATTCTAATAGTATATAAAATCTAATTATTGATGTGAGTCTGCGTGTATTATTGTATATCTTTATCCGAGAATTACCAACTTAAAGATCGACTATTGAATTGAATGTTGTCCCTTATGTATATATTACTATTACACATAGGCGATAATCACTTTAGTCCCACATCAAAATCTATAATAATATTGTAAACAGTAATTAAGTAGTTATTACTTAAATCTGCCTAAAACACACACGATGTATAAAAATTCGTTGTAACGTTGTAAGTAGTACAGTTATAGTTGTATTAATGCTGTCTAAATCTCTGTCTGTCTGTTTCTGTGTAATCCTAATGATCTGTTACAATTGGCTGTTGTTAATGAAGATGTAATATGTAATTAATAAAATCGTTTGTTTAACCCCGCAATTTAAAAATACAGAAATAAAATGTAGATTCCCTATTACTGGTGCAGTTATAGTATGGGTGTATATATTCTTTTCCCATTCTAATCACAATCACCACAATAACTTTTTATTCGCACACTCTGTAATACGGGGGGAATAAAAATTTTGGTCTCGCTTTTATAAGCTCGCCGCTAGGTTAAAAAATATTATACTTATCTACCCAATGAAATGTTCAAATTTGTTGCAAATACGATAATTATTTTTTTAAAGAGCAGCAATTTCTCCGTAATTCGAATTATCCAAAATGTAGATATCAATGTTTTTAGGATTTTATTGATGCAATTCTCATTGAAATCAGTTCAGTGTGTCTTGCCTGATTCAAAGAGTTCTGCGGCAAGTTTAACATGCAAAGAGCAGGCAACCGTTTTAATCCTAATAAGATAGTCTCCCCTCCCCCTCTCCGTGGGTGAATGTATATAATCTCACTTTCCCACTGTCTCTTAACTTATAATAATGTTGCTATGCGCATTTGTCAAGGGCATGCTTGTGGGTAATCATAGATACTAAGATGTTTTACAATCTTCAACAACAAAATCAACTCAAACAATAATATAACAGTTTCACTAACTCCATATTTTTTCGTTTCATTTCATACTAATGCATTTTTGTACTTATATATTGTAGTTCATTCATATACACTTTGCTAACCATCAAGTTCCCTATTTAGTCTTTACACAACAATTAATTTTTACAATAAAACAGGCTTACTTATTATCCAAAACCTATATATAACTATATTTCGCCCACCAAAGCTCCAGTGAAATTATTTTCATAGTATCCTACTTCGAAAATAAAATATCAACCCCAAGACCAAGGTATGCGTACATAGAATTTGTTGTACCTACTAAATAAACGTTGTTATATGTAATGAGAAAGAGATATATAAATGTAATACCGTTGTGTTGTCTTTTGTCTTATTGCAGATGACAACCATTATACATGCAAGAAAGAAACCAGAAACAGATCGCCAGAGAAATGGTATCCTCTCAGTTTTAATAGCTTAATTGTTTTACTTAGCAAAACTGTTGATGATGACCATAACTGCTTTTACCAATCAGTTAAATATAAGTTCTCGGTATTCTCATGCATATATTTTATAGTTATTAACTAGCCATAATCTTCTTTAATAACACATTCTAGCTACTGCAAAATCATCAAGTACACGATCAGGTCCAGAGTTCTTTGATTTTCCTGGAGGTCTCAAAAACACAGAATGGTTCCAGTACATGAAAATTTGTAGCGCTGGAAATGGAAGTCGTCGCATTAGTGCTCCTAAGAAATCTAGACAAAAAACTGTCGAAAAGAAGAAAGAGGAGCTTACGGTTATTGAAAAGAAGGAAGAAAAAGCGACTGCCACCCAGGAGGATGATGATGCGGCTTGGGAACGTCTGCGGCAGTCTGGCTTTATGGATCATGTAGATGAAAATGATCCAGAATTAATTGCCAAACAAACGACAATGTCTGCAATGAACAAGTTCAAATTGCATCCAATCAAGAAACAACACTGGGATATCCGAAGGTCTCTTGATGGAACAAGGCCTGTCACGCGACAAGAGGTTAATCGGACAAAAATCCCTTATTTTAGGACAAAAATACTGGAAAGAAATTACAGTTTTCGACTAATATAGTACTACCCGTTAATTTCTTGTATTGTAGGTTGCGTTTCACTGCGATAATGGGGATATTCTTTTGATAAGAAACAGAAGAGTGATTAATGCTATGACCATAGTCCTCAATACCGCACATCAGGATAAAATTCTTCCAATCATGCAAATGAAAGGACAGGATATTTCCCACTGGTTCAATCCTTTAACGGGAGAGGTATATTTTATACTTTTAAAGTTATTAATGTAATAATGATTCTGCGTGTGAGTGTACTTAAAATACTTTTGTTAAATGTTTCAGCCTCGGACTAAGATCGATATGAAATCTGGAAAAAAGGTTCTGTATACTCCAAATGGATTTTACTATGGACTAGGACCCATTCGCCGGCAACTAGAACTAGAGCAAGAAATGACAATGATGACACCCAGTAACAAGTCTTCGGTTATAGTTAGAACTGAAGCTCCGCCATCACAACTAGGTGACTACGAAACATATATAACTGATGAGTACAGTGACAAAGATGTCTCCGGATTTGCTCCTCCTAAACGACAGTCCATTTTTGACAAGCAACGGGATGATCAAGAAGAGGAAGGTGAAAGTTTCGAAGAATCAGATGAATTGTCTGGAGAGACGGACAAAGAGGGTGGTGCGGACGCTGAATTCGAAGGGGAAGGCGATGAAATGGAAGAAGACTCTGAAGAAATGACCGACAGTAGTGGTACTGCGAAGTCAAAGAAAAGTATTAAGAGCGGTGGGTCGGAATTGTCTAATGTTTCTCCTGGTAATAAATCTGCAAGTAGCGCAAAGGCACTATCCTCGTCTCCGAAAGAAGTGAAGTCGAATGAAAGCTCTCAAGGAAATGCATCTCCTGATCCTTCAATGATGAGCGCTAGAAAAAGTGAGGCCAAAAAAATGTCCAATACAGAATTATCTCCTTCCCATTCAATCAAGTCACTGCATCCAGTAAAATCTTCAAAGAGCATTATAAATGGCCGATCAAAATCAAAATCCCTTGCGAAGTCAGACGAAGAAGATAATCTAAACGGAAAATCACCAGTCAAATCAGAACCTACAGTTAAATCTGGCTCGGAACACGAAAAGTCTGGAGGATCTGATTCTACTTCCCCTCCGTCCATGTCTCCCAAAAATTCTGGAACGATTAAACGAAAGAGCAAAGTGACTGAGGGGGCTGACGATGAGGAGAACCGCTCTAGTGAAGGAGCTGCGGAGAAAGAAGAGGATGTGGAAGAAGTTTTAAGCAATGCATCCAGTAAGCATTCTGCATTCACAAATGCAGAAGGATCCCGATACGATGGCGATATGTCCGTAATCCCACAAATGGGTTCAGAGCATTCCCTTCTTTCAGAAGTAGCGTCAGTGTACTCCAAAACGACTGTTGACACCACTGCCGCTACTAGTACTGTATATGGTGTTCAAACTGATGTCTTCCCTGGAGTTTCATGGATTGTACACGATCCGAATTATGAAGAGACATGGTGGCTCGACCCGAAATATGTATGCGGCTACATCCCAAGGACTACTCTCAGTATCAGAATCATCAATTCTTTGTCCTATGACGAAAGGATCTTAGTCGTGAGTTACTACATCTATACAATGAAAATATTTAGAACTAGGGTAATAAAAACCATTCAACTCATTCGGGAAGTAGTCATGTAGTGCTACTTTTTTTCACTATTCTCAATATTATTCCCTGTAATTCGCTAGATAAGCAAAGAATATACTATCAACGATATTATGAGATACTATCTACCATACAATCACAATGCGATGGGATATCGCTGGGAAGATATGTTTGGAAACGTCTTGCATCCTGAACGAACAGTTATTGACGTATGTTTCATCAAAGGCTATTTATTATACGATTGCAAAATTATTTTTGTTGTATCTAACATATTTTATGGTGATAAATAGAATGGTCTTGTTGATATGGCTCTGGCAGACGACAATGGCTTTAATTGCTATCCTGTGATCATTCTTGTGTTTGTTGACGGATTTGAAGATGAGCCAATCATTTCACTAAATCCTAAAGAGCTAGCCAAACAGATGACCGTTGCACCTATCTGTAGAAACTACTAATGTTTTTGTCATTTCACTGGAGTATATCATTCAAATTAGCCAACATCTTTCCAAATAACTAAATAAGGAAAAATTTACAGCGCTACACCCTACATCAACAAACAACTTGTAAAACGAGACAATAGCATTGTATTAGAAATATTGTATGTAGTATGAATTATGAATCAAGACACCAAGAGTCTTGATTCATAATTACTAACCTAACTAAACCCCATTCGGCACTCATGCTCAATGCAAATAAATTAAATGTCAACTACGGACTCACTGACTTCAAAAAATTTTCCACTTTCATTTAATTTTTAATTTTATGATAGTGAAACAGTAGAAAGTTACTGGACTTCATTGGGTATCACAAAAGTATTTACTGCAAATAGTACTAACAATTTAGAGTTCATTAGACAATTAAGAATCATAAATGTAGCACAGAACCTAATTTGGAAATAATTGTCATAATCCTGAATGAGAGTTAAAAAATATATTCTTTAGTACGGAAGATTACTCTTGTTATGAACTATAGGCAAGTGACCCTTCAAAGGAAGATAGGTGATAAAAGAATATACAAAACTATCCCTGAGTCTGCCGTATGGAATTCGGTCGACATGCATTCTCTGCCAAATCTCCTCCCGAAAAAGAGCCTATTTTATCCAAAGACAGCATAGTGACAATAAATTCATATATTATTTTTCACCATTATTTCAGCATTTCATTCACCCGTAGGTACTCACCTGTTTTTGACAAACGAAATTCCAATGCTGTTTGCGGATATGTTTACAGATCGTTCTAAGATGCACAGCGTCAATAAAACGTATCATAAATGGCATTTTTGTAACTTGAGAAGGAAGACCGTGTGGCCGATAAAGATTCTTGGCATGATGAAGAATAAATGCGAGCTCAGTGTTGTGATAGATTTCTTAAGGATGAAATGAATTTACATAATGTTATATTCACATAAAAAATGTACATACTTAATTTCTACATGAACGTGTGTAGTAATAGCTTTCTCCTTAAATTCTAAATAAACTTTCACCACAGTAAATTCAGCGTAATAAAATCTGGTGGTAAAGCAAAAATTCTTTAATACCAACCGGTGACAGGTAGGTGAAAGTTTTATATAGAGTTTATGTTAGGAAAGTGAAAGCTGTGACAATTATCTTAATGTAGATAGTATAGCATATATGTGCATATAATTGGTATGCATTTTCTTAAACATCTAGACAATACAACTAATTTTCATACCTTCTTTTTTCATTGGCGCTAAGTAATTGTATTCTTCCATTTTCTCAAGGAATGTATCACTTATATTTATCAAGAAATGGCTGTATGGTAAGGATGCCACAACGTCCCCTTGGGAAGCCAAATATATCATAGCTTGCTGAAAAAATAATGTCAAAATAATGTACTTGTTTTCACGAATTCATTATTCAATAAAAGAATATTTTTCTTACTCTGATTCTCTGCTTGTTCTCCATGACTCGTATTTTGCCTCTTACAGTATCTTTTGGTGGCTGAATCATCAAGTGAATGGGACGATTCTGAATAATTAAGAAAATAGCTAATTAAAGATAATCCTTATAATATTTAGCTTTTTGATGATTAAAATGACCTAAGAACATAATAATTTACGGAAGTCATGGTTCGTCGTCTTCCATTGTCATTAGCACTGGGTTTCACGACTTTCCAGCGCGTTGTAACAAATGGCATCGGATTCAAGTATGGAGATACTTTCGAGATGGGCGGTTGTGGGCGATCCCATTCTGCTTCACCCTTCTCTGTTGTAAAAAAATATTTTTTAAAACTCCAGAAAAAAAGTCAGAAGAACCAGAGTCTATTGTTTATAATAATAAATTTTACTTTTAGATCCCAACTGATTTGTTCCGATACCACGTTCTGCGTTTCTCTTAGCTTCTTGAGCACCAGTTTCTGGTATGAAATCTTTGTAGTAAATCTCTTCGATTTGCGAGATAGTGTCATACATTTCAAAAATCAAAAGTCCTGAGAAGAATACTTTCTCTCTTAAGCTATAACCGGAGCGATCGTTTTTCTTTCTATCCTCTGATTCCAATTAGAAAACAAACAATATTTGAATGCAAACGGGAAATTACTAGTTATTAGATTACTTTACACTAATCATATTCATAGAAAATTACCACCACTATCTTGTCCCTTATCGTTATCGGATTTATTTCCTGATTCTTGTTGATTGTCGCCTCCTTCCGTTTTTTTGCCTTTGTAGGGTCGGGGGCCTTTTATAGCAAAACTGTACATTAGTGGAATTCATAGGTTTAACTCATAAATTGGATTACATCATGGATTCATTACTGTGTAACAAAAGATTCTTTTGCTTAGCTAAGTCGATGTTTCCCATTGCAAACATAAAATGTGGAAAGGAAAGACCGAAACCGTTTACATCGGGGATTTGTCGAAGCACATCAAGAACCATTGATTCACTTATTCCAGGGATATTCAGACTTGTCGAAATTATGTCACTAATTTTTTCTGCCATTTCTTGGAGATCATTTTTAACACTTAGAATATCTTTAATCTCCATACAGGCTGAAAGCTGTAAGAAAATAAAATCGTCTCATACACATCTTAGTGCACGCGCCATGCATGAATGAAAATATCAATAAGAATATAAAATCTGAATGAATTAGAGCATTTCGTAGTATACAATAATTTTTTTCTGCAGCTTCTCAGTACCTATACGAAGCATACCTTAGCATTGTCTAATTCGATTAGCCATCCTGGAACAATAGGTTTTAATTTTCTAGTGTACAGTGTACCCAACATCAGTGCTTTGACTTTCCCCTCGACTGCCAAATAAAGGAAAAATTAGCACATAAAACTCATGTAGAAGCCAAAACATCATTGAAATCAGATAATACAAACAAAACCGTACCGATTCTCCCCGCATCCTCGTCAATTGGCTTAAATGGCAGAACTAGAGTTTTTGGTGGAGGATCTTTAGGATAATTCTTTGGGTTTCTCTTTCCCTTTTGTTTCCTGCTAGGGTCGTCAGTATTTGGTTCATAGCCGGGGAATAAAACATATTTGGCATCTTTCGGAGGGTATATTGGATCAATATTTTGAAGCTAGAAACAATAAAGATCATGCAATAATTAAAAGAAAATGAAATAGTAATTGGTGAGGCTGATGGTTAGAGAAGGGGCATTGCCAATAAGGTATTTACCATCATGATGATCAGAAATTTTGAGAAAAATTACTACTAGAATTTAGAAACTGATTAATTAAAGAATAGCTCTTATTTTTGGAGCATATGTAACTGAAAATTTAGTTCACTGAAAAATAGCAGGAAAAACTTTTAAGAAAAGCAATTTTCACTGCATCACTTCTGGACCATGATGTTCAAAATCCCTCTCATTCGTTTTGTTTGTAATTTTCATCTTTGAAATAATATCGGAAAATCTCAAAGTTATTATGAGACTAAAATGGTGTCGTCATGGAAATTATTTAGGAAGACATTATTCGGCATTTTGACTTAGGAAATGTATACAAAATTGAGACACTGATACGTTATCCTCTTACACAGAGTACAGAGTTACACAACACCGGGGCACCATGATATAAAATCTCCAGCACCTTAGCAGGCACTGCACTGTAGACTGTAGTACTATCTTATTCATTAACATTCCCAAAATCGCAACACACGTGCTAAAGTATAAACTGAAGAAGAGGAATGAGAGGAACAGATGAGAGGATCGAAATACATTGTAAACATACCATTTACCGAAACAATTATTGCAACATAAATTGTTTTTTATAATATTATAAATTATAACTAAAGTATTATTATAGATAGTTTCAGTTCAAAGTAACACCTTGCAGTTGTAAAACCGATATTGTAACCATA
>JAAAYG020006136.1:1299-27272 GCA_009936455.2 Tomocerus minor
TGGACAAATGAAATGGGAAAATTAAATTGCACAAATGAAATGGGAAAAATTAAATTGGACAAATGAAATGGGAAAAACTAAATTGGACAAATGAAATGGGAAAATTAAATTGCACAAATGAAATGGGAAAAATTAAATTGGACAAATGAAATGGGAAAAATTAAATTCGACAAATGAAATGGGAAAAATTAAATTCGACAAATGAAATGGGAAAATTAAATTGGTCAAATGAAATGGGAAAAATTGAATTGGACAAATGAAATTGGAACAATGAAATTGTATAAATGAAATGGGAACAAATGAAAGGAAATCTTGTACATTGTAGAAATAAGATAAATAAAACCGAAAAATATTTTGAAAAAATTATGTAAACGTAACTATAAAAAAAATTGATCTGGAAAAATTAAAAGCAAAATTAAATGTAAAAATCAACACAATCAATTCAAAAATGTATGAAAGGAGTTGAATGACAAGTATGTACAGTTGTGTATTTGTTAATGCCAATTATTATATACAACTCCGTACTGACATTTATGCAACTGAGGAAATTTTTGTAATGATGACAATAATATTTGTGAAATGTATGATCCCGGAAATGTAACTATTTGTTAAATTCTACGATAATAAACGTGTGCTTTTAGTGACGATACTCAGCAAATAATCCACCATTTTATTGTCGTTTCAAAGCATTTTATTTACACACTTTTTACTTCGCTGTCTTCCATAAAGACGAGAAGAAAAAGAAGATGTTTACCAATTAGCGACTACGAAATTAAGATGTAATATTATTTCATTTAATCTAAGAAAATTCCTGTATTGCTGTTCTTGCATTGTTCGTTTTGTAAGGTCGTCCGTTCCGTTATATTTCTCCAAAAAATTTCCCAGACAAATAAAACAATTATAGTAGTCCCTGATAAGAAACATCTCGCAAACGTAGACATCATTATTAGATTTTTTCCTTTCGAGAGTTCTTCTGTTCTGTCCTATTTTGTGAACGCGCGATAGAGATAACAATTAACTCGTATAATTAACTAACCTTATAACTGTCAATTTTTGTGAGAAATTGTATTTACTATAACTAGAAGATTTAAGAAGGAATAAAGAGAACTAATTGAAATTTCATGTTATCCTATCGATCAAAGGCAGACAGTAATCATATTGAATTAGATGGTCTTAGAACAATAATTAAAAATGAAGAAGTGATGGATTGTGGTATATAGTATTTGTAAGAGATAAATAATAACAGTATCTTATCAAGAATCATTGCACACGTAACGTAACTAATCCCACTTATTCGGATGGTGACTTTTTATTAGCTCTAATATGGCAATTATTGCAGAGCGATCATAACGTGATCCTGAAAAACAAAAAATATTAACATTTATAAGTGATAAAAGGAATGAATAAGCTATAGTATGTTAAAGTAAATTATTAGAGAAATAATACTGCTACAAACACTTACAGTTAGTTGGTGCAATCTATTCAAGGTTGAGTTGCTTCTTTGGCTTGTTCTGCAAATTACAAGATATTTTTAGAATATTTACCACAAATTCGTTTATTTTTTGGAAAAATGAATGTTTTTTACCAATGGACTGCCTCCTCGGATGGCTGAACCACCACGTCCCTTTGCTCGAACTTTGCTCAATGCCTGCTCGGCCATTTCAGATCGCTCATCAGCCTCTTCTAACTCTTGTTGGGCCTTGCGGAATTTAGCCAAATTAAGAGCAGCGATTTCTTCCTGTAAATGACATAAATATGCAACAATTTAAATATACTTTGTTCCCCAAATTCCTTTTAAAATGTGATAATTTCTATTTCTATTCTATTTACGGCTTCTTCGATTTGTCTCTTGTAAGTCTTGATCTTCTGCAAAAGTTTATCAACCAAATCTTGCATTTTTCCGTGGTTCTTGCGGTCTTCCTCGGCTTGGAAGCTGAGTTCCTTGACACGGCGGTCTCCTTTACGAAGGTTCTTTTGTGCATCTGCATGTCTTCTTTGTTCTCCGTCCAATTCTTGTTCAAGGGCTCTGAGTTTGTCTTCCAACTTGGCGATGGTCTTCTTGCCTCCCTTAAGGATATTTTGTTCGGCCTCTTCAAGTCGGCCTTGGAGTTCTTTGATTTGGACTTCCATTCCTTTGCGGGCTCTCTCTTGGTTCTGGGCATGTTCTTGCTCAGCTCGGAGTTCATCGGCAAGACGGGCGGCATCAACCATGGCTTTCTTGGCTTTTTCTTCGGAATTCTTAGCTTCATTCAAGATCTCCTCCAGGTCGGCCTACAAAAATTGTTTAGCATTTAGCAGAAACTGAATATAAGTAAAGCATAAATACGCAATTACGTTTTGATATTTATAAATGATAGTATTTACATGAAGAGCCTGAAGTTCTCCTTCAAGCTTCCTCTTAGCTCCGGCAAGAAGTCCTGTTTGATTTGTAAGTTCAGTTAGGGCATCACGGGCATCGAATAATTCTTGTTCTGCTTGGCGACGGGCACGGTCGGCTTGTTCGAAAAGAGTTCTAGATTCTTCGAGTTCATTTGAAAGAGCATTGGCTCGTCTTTCGGCAATTCCTACTTGTTCCCTGGTCTCTTCTCGGGCTTGTTGTTCTTCCTCAAGCTGTTGTGTACTTTCTTTTAATTGTTGCAGGTACTTTTTGATACTTTTTTGTGCTTCTGCATTAGCCTTGTTAGAATGATCCAAAGCAATTTCAAGTTCGTTGATATCGGCTTCCAACTTCTTTTTCATTCGAAGAGCTTCTGATTTTCCGTTGCTCTCTGCTTCCAAACTGGCTTGCATAGAGTCAAGGGCACGCTGGTGGTTCTTGCGAGTATTTTCAAATTCTTCTTCCTTCTCTTGGATTCTGAAATTACAAAACATATAATGTATAAATAAATAATACAGAAAGTGGACGCCATGATTTACATAGCAAACGGAAATAAGGTAAAATAAAAGCTGTAGAACCGTCCAAAACACAATATGGGAAAGGGCAAATATAAATATAATAGGGAAAAATAAATAAAATTTGTGTAATAGGAAAAATGGATAAAATGTATAAAATTTTCCAAATACCTTCTGTCGATTTCCTGTCGTACTTGGGATAATTCGAGTTGTACTCTCAAGACCTTGTTCTCCTCTTGTTCAAGGGCACCCTCTGCTTCTTCCAGAGCCGCTTGAAGTTCCTCTTTCTCAATTTGCAGGCGGTTACGTGCTTTCTCAATTTCATGAATGTTGCGACCACCCTCACTAATTTGGTCAACAAGATCTTTAATTTCATCGGCCAAGTTTTTGTTCTCCCGTTTGGTTTGATCCAGTCGCTCTTGGTTCTCTTCGTACACAGCCTTGGTTCTGAACACTTCTGTAGCGTAGCTTCTGCAGTCCCGTTGGGAAGCGTCTAATTCTGCTGACAAGTCATTCACCTTGTTCTTCCATTCCGCAAGGATTTTATCGAAGTATTGCTGTTTCTTCTCCATCTGAGCAACAAGGGTTCTTGAGCGGTCTACTTCCGTGTGCATATCCTCCAGTTGAGTTGTCAATCTCTGTCTTGTCTTTTCTAATGCAATTGCCTTTTGATTGAGAGACTCAATTGTTTCTTCAGCTTCCGTTAGACGAGCAATCAATTTACGCCTGAAAAGAAATTTTTAAAATTATCTCATTATATACTTTTGACAATTCAATTTCAATTTTTCAACAGAATATTGCAAAAAACAATTACTTGGCTTCTTCAAGCTCTTCAGTTCTTGCAACTCCTTCGGATTCATACTTGGCACGCCACAATTGAGCTTCGGCATTTGCTCTGGAGATTTGCTTTTGAATTTCGCTTTTTCCTTCGGCTTCCTCATCTAATTGCTCACGGAGAAGGTCCAGGTCGTGCTCAACATTTCGGAACTTGCCCAACAAAGTAGCCCGTTCCCGAGCTTCTTCGTCGGCCATCCTCTTTGTGTCTTCTAATTGAGTAGCTAAAGATACCTTCAATTTGTTCAATTGAGAGAGTTGAGATTCCGCTTCTTCCAACTGCCGAGTCATGTCACTGTTGTCAATAGACAACTTCTTTTTGCTCTGATCCAAATCTCCAATAGTTCGGCTAACTTCCTCGTATTTCGCTTGTAGTTCAGAAAGGTGATGTTGCAAGTGCTTGCCCAACTTCTCCTGGCCAGCCTTGTCATTGGCCATTTGATCCATAGAAGCACGGACGTCATTAAGCTCAGTGGAAATTTGCGAGCGTTCTTTCTCGGCCCTTCAAAGAAATTTCAGGATTAAATTTCCTTTTAAATGAATATTACACCTACAAATGTGAAGTTGCAAATTTTTGGAGATCTTACTTGGCTTTCATTTTATTGAGGTTATCAATTTGTTCAGCCATTTCAGCAACAGCATCGTTATGTCGCTTACGGATTCCAGCCATAGACGCTTCATGCTGAATGTTAGCTTCTTCGTTCTCACGACGAAGTTTGGACAATTCAGCTTCACGCTTCTTGTTCAATTCGATTTGTCCGGAAGTCATGCCGCCAGCCTCTTCTAAACGAGCACCGAGTTCTTCCAACTCGCGAGCAAGGTCAGCTCTTTGTTTCTCTGCCTTGGCCCGAGCTTGACGCTCAGCCTCCAGCTCTTCATCCAATTCTTCAATGCGAGCCTATCAATTTTTCATGAAAGATGAAATAAATGGTCCATGAGCATGAAAAGAATTTATTTTATGTGAGTTTACCTGAAGTTCCTTAATTTGTCTTTGGAGTTTTGCAATGAGAGAGTTTTCATCTTCCAGCTTTGCACTAAGGGAGGAGATTTCCTTGTCCTTCCTTTGGATTGTTTGTTCAAGTTCTTTCTTGTTGCGTTCAAGATCGGCTACTGCTTCTTGGCTAAGTTTAAGATCACCCTCAACCTTCCTCTTTGTCTTTTCGAGATCGCCACGGAGTTTCTTTTCTCTTTCCAGAGAATCTTCCAGTTCATCGAGAGATCGTTCAAGTTTGGTTTTTACTTTGTTTAAGTGGTTGACTTTATCTTCTTGGGACTAAAAAAATAATATTTATTAATATTTTTTATTCCGAATTTTTGTTTTAGTCAAATCTGCAACACAAAACTGGATTAAAAAGAATACCTGTGAATCTTCAGCGGATTTTTGGTTCATTTCTTGGATTGCTTTCTTTTCTTTGGTGAGCTTATTGATGAGCTCCTCTTGTTGAGCAATTTCATCATTCAGGTTGCGAATTAGAAGTTCTTTAGATCCAGTATCAGATTCGGTGGCAAGAATACGTGCGGCCAAATCTTCTAAATCCTTCTTCACACTATTTTGCTCAGCGGTCAATTTCTTCGTTTGCTGTGTCAGTTGGTGGCGGGCATCCTCTTCTTGAGACAGACGGGTTTCCAAATCCTAAACAGAATACACATCTCCAATTTTACTGCTATCACAAGTTGTGCTAGTTCATTTATGGAAAATTATTCTTACAGAGATTGAATTTTGAAGGTCTTGTTTAGCATTGTTAAGTTTGTTGAGCTTGTCAGTCATAGTTCCAGCTCCATGTTTGGACGATTCCAATTCATCCCTGAGTTCGTCTACAGCCTTTGTCAGCTTTTTGTTTTCAGCATCAGCCAACTTTCTTGCGGTTTCTTCTTTTGCCAAGATCTCTTTAGCACTTCCAATACGGTCTTCGTATTTCTATATATGAAAATAGAACAGTTATCACCACGATTAATTTAGCAATCCCAAAATCATCGCGTTTACCAATATTTCCACGAACCTTAATTTCATCCTCAACCCTGGTGACATTCAGAGTAGGCTTGATAATTCTCCACAAAGCCCACCATGGCCAGGTTCTCAATCGCATGAATCGTCTAATAGTACGTTGCACAACTTCCAGAGCCAAACTATTACAAAACATCAGAAATCGTCAATAAAATTACTACAATAATCTTTCTCTTCTACATTTAATAAAACTTTTATTAACAAGTGCCTTTTGTGTGGTAAATGTCGAGGGAATTTTTATATAGCGATAGTGTATGAAAATGAAAGGAGAATGTGAATTTTCTGATTATATTATAGAATAAAATAAAACATGCTATGAATAATAATTTACCGTTGGTCAGACAGAACTTTGTAGACTTTCTTGACAAGGAAGCTACGTACAGTTGCTTGGAGCCATGTAATGATTTTGGCAAGTTTGTCGTCACGAATTTCTTCCAACTCTCCGAGAACACCAGCACGGAAGAACACCTACGATTATTTACAACAGATTATTTGCATTTGTCCTTACAACATTGCGTTTTACGGAAGAAAACATTGAATGAGACAAAATTACTCCAAATTAAATTTCTGTTAGCCCTGTACCTTAGTATGACCAACTCTCCATTTGTCAGCATGAAGTCCGATGGTATCAAAGCAAGCAGTTGCCATTTTCTTGTCTTCTTTCTGTGCTGCCATTTCTTTAGATGCCAAAATAGAATACCTTTACACCAAAAGAGAAAGCAAAATTTTGTTGTTAAATTGTACCAATGAAAATTCCGTAACACTTTCTGAGTGTATCTTATTAAGTACCTACTAGTAGTTATATTGCTTTACTTTACCTGTGTTTGAAATCAGGATAGTACATTCTGTTAGGGAAACCCTTTCGGCAAATACGGATACCTTCTAGCACACCATTACATGTTAGCTGATGCATAACCAAACCAGAATCAATCAACCCTAAAAACACACACAGAAAATTAGCATAAAATTCAATTCCCTATGATTCACGACATTTTCATATACTCCATTCATCAAATATTTAGTGTTATTCAAACCTGGGGTCTTTACTTCATTGGGAATAATGCAACGGATGAAATGAGGATGTGTTGCTTTCAGAGTGGTCATCAAGCTGTTAAGCTGCTCCTGTATATTTTAAGAGAAAATCTCAAATTAATTTCTATTTTTGAAAATCAAATTTTTTTTCAGTCGAGTCATACTGTAGACTGAAGGCGACTGTTTTCCATGACTTTCGAAGTCTTGGTATTTGCATGCAATTAAAATTCTAATCTAATATCAGATGCAGAAACCATCATCACTTATACTGGATGGTTATTATTGTTGTAACTTGAACATATTATTACTAATCGTACTTAAATAGTAATTGCATCTACAAATATATTTTAAGAATGATACAAAAGGTGCAGTTTATGATATAAGTGACCTGCATTGCACAATTTACATAAGGGAAGACGGGGGTTCTAAGACACACGCTCAATCAGGTAATAAAATACTATTACCGTCATAGCACACATAAACAGTACACAATAGCAAGTCCAAATTGATGTATAAAGGACAGTGTTCTGCACTTTTGATTATTAAGAACATACAATTAAGGATGAGGGGCCACACAAGAAATTCATAGCAGGAATGAGCACACAAACTAAAAGAGAAGTCTCCTTTCACTAGGAATGTACACTTGAGCACTTTCACCAGACTCAATATTAGATATAATAGGTATGCAGACAAACCGGAAGATTCTACATTTCCCAACTAACAACTAAAGACAAAGGGACACTCTCAAAAATCAACACTCAGACTAGAATTTATTTTAACCCTGTAAGAGGAAGAAACTGTCCTGAAGCCGCCACCCTTCTGCTTTCCTCCTGTAGAGTTAAAAGGTGTACAACATTGTGTTACTAACATGTTCAGTGCAATTCCGTACATTTTGAAAATTACGCAGAAGTACATTCTGGGTGTTAAATAGTGAAAATTCTAAATTTATAAATTCATCTGGGAATTCATAAGAATGCTGGACATGGGAATGGTGAAGCAATCTTGTATCTCAGGATAAAAATATAATGATACGAGAATAGTGAATGATATTGCATTCTAAGGATGCTCAAACACCCATTGAATCATTTTAGTACCTTTGGCCTGGTCGGCAGGTGCGGATTGACCCGGATGATTTGCATAGATCTCCACCATCAAAGCGTTGGTACCCTTTTTGAATTGATCGACGACTGTATCATTCAAGGGATCCTTATTTTTCTCAAGCCACGACGTAATGCTGTACGGTACCTATTTTGAATTTGAGAAAATCTAATGAAATTTTATTTCATAATTGGTTTGTGGTCTCCTTGAGAAATACACTTACGATTCCAGCGTAATGAACACAAGCAAAATGGGCTTCTTGACAGCCAGCCTTTGGAGGCTTCGGCTTGATGAAGTTAGCAGATTTTCCCAAGCAATTAGCTCTCAACTTGTCAATGAACGTTTGATCTGTAGCTTTGGGGAACATAGACTCTTCCTCAAGGATGGAGAAAATACCCATAGGCTGAAACATTTATATTCAACATGATTACATCTGAAAATTACTAAACTCCAATAATAATATTCAGTTAAGTAATTTTAGTTTACCTTTTCCATCAGTTCAATACAAGCTTGCAAATCCATACCGAAATCCTCAAAGATCCAATCAAGACCTTCTTTTTTGTACTCTTCCTGCTCAAGAACGAACATGTGATGGTTGAAAAACTGCTGAAGTTTCTCATTGGTAAAGTTGATGCACAACTGTTCGAAACCATTGTACTGTAAAATATAATCAAAAGAAGATAATCAGATCTATTTCATTGTACATATCACTTAAAATTCTTGATGCAGGTATCATATATTTTTGCTTACGTCGAAAATTTCAAAACCAGCGATATCCAATACGCCGGCAAAGGACGTTCGCTTTTGTTTTGTGTCCAGGGTCTCGTTACACTTCTTCACGATAAAGAGGAAAAGCCTGTCAAAAGTAGCTTTGGCCATAGCACCAATGGAATATGAGCACTGAAAAGAATAAAATAAAGAATTACTTTTCTCATCCAAGCAGAAGTCGAACAAACATTTAGGAAATGAATAAAAATGCAGGTATTTATCTAACCTGGTTGACATTTTGACCCTTGGTGACAAATTCAGTTCCGACCTTTATCTTAGGCTTAGCGAAATTGTTGTACAGTTGCTCACCGTCAACTCCCAACAATTTGCCGACTTTGGTACCTTCCTGCAAAACATTAAAAGAATGTGAATAAATTATTTGCAATTTTCGAAAGAACAGATTCGAGACTAAAAGAATTATGTTAATTCACAAGAACTTACTTCTAATCCATCAGCTTGAGCCTGTTCTTCACGACCTTGTTGTTTGAATTTCATGGATCCTAAGTGCATCACAGCAGCTGTAATCTTGTAGATATCGTCTCGCTCCTGAGAAGTAAACTTCAGAATTTCGAAAGCCTCCTGTTGAGCGTTATGAAGAAATTAGTTAGATTTATTGTAAAATAAATGACAAACCTAGAGAAATAGTTCATTTCATTATACATTCAAAAACGATAAAGCTTGTTAGAACACATAAGGGTAGCTTTTAATCATCAAAACACACAGAGGTTGGCATGCCTTAATATATACAGACTTAAAAACTACGTTTTTACAGCCTTAACAAACCTGTTTCTGAAATTTCCATATCGTGATGCAATGGCAGTTGCAGTTTAGTAGTTTATAGCCTAATTTTTTCTAAAATAATTATCTCTACAATTTGTATTAATTAGTACAGAATATTTGGGATGCATATGTAATTTAGCTTTAAAGTGCGCATAATATATTCATAACAGACAGCGGACAATATTCGTTCATGTGTAGAATATCATATCATAAAAGCACGAAATACTAAATTAGCGCTGAAACGGCTTTGTTGGATGCACGAGTTGATTAAACATAAAGAGCAGTTTTGCTTTGTAGCTTTCTACATTGTTTACTACTATCATGAACGTTCTTTTGAATAGAAACAAATTGACTGGACTCGGTTAGGATTTTTTGAGAGTCGATCTTACGCACATGAGTCATCAGCAACTCCTCAGCATCGTCGATACTTGGTACAGTAAGTTTTCCTTGCGACACGAAGTAATAGTCCATAATGTTGTCACTCAGCAAGCACATGTCTAAAGTTGTTCATAAGTAGAACGAAAGCACTATGAAAAGTGCCTTAACAGAGTTTGACTGGGACTAGCGTCGAATTTCTACCTGTAACTCCACCCCTCATCTCAAATGATTTTAATTATGACTAAAGGACACTTACTAAGTCGTAGCCCATACCTTTTGACTCAAAAGTAATTCTAAATAAAGTGAAAATGACAAATATTTTTCAAACTAGTGGATAAAAGGGACATTTAAACATCAAATCACATTTCTGTATGTAAAGTTGAGGGAAAACGTAACTTAAAGGTTGTCAAACAACAGGTTGAAATATTTTCATGCCAGTATACAGTAATGGAGTATATTTTGGAAATTGGAAGTAAACTCTCATAGGGGAAAACATTTTAAACACCAAGATAAAATTTCGAAAGCCATTCTTCAATTTAACTATCATATTATGTAATGTCAGCATTTTTTTTTATAGAAAGTCGTTTCTTAATTGGAATAGTAGCTATAGGTATACTTGATTTTATAAGTTGTAGAACGGCTTTCTTTTTCAAAGGTAAGCGTCTTTGGGCAATTGAGGGGTACTCTTAAGGGCTACTTTTAAATGGTTCAGATTTGGATAGTAGGGGTAATTACATACTTAAAAAGTCACATCAATTTTAAATGAGCAAATGAATATTGTCAATTTGAAATGACACTAAAATCCAAGCAAATACCTTTGAGCCCGGGCACTTTTCCAGTATTCATTTGGTAGAAGATATGGTAAGAACGCTCTAAAGGTTGTTGAGAGATCACACGAGCTTTCTCCAATAGATCTAAAGTTTATCAATGAGAGCATATTAAAAAGGGTACTTCATACTGAGGACATGATATGGGCGTAAAATTATGGGCAGTTACATCAACATGTTTTAAACTTACAAGTTTCAATATCAGCTCCAGCCAATTTTCCAGTTGGGCCAAAGAAGATACGAATGAATTTACCCTATGATTTTTTAAAACACAGAAGTTTAACATGGACCCAATTACATATTTTTAAACTACAGAGATCCATAAATAATTGTCTTCTTACGAATCGAGACGAGTTATCATTACGAGTGGTCTTAGCATTTCCAAAAGCTTCAAGTACAGGATTTGTTTGCACAATTTGATCTTCAAGTGAGATCTGAAACACCAAAAGGGAAGTTTTATGCACTTGAAATATTTTAAATGATTAAATTGGGATTTAAAAGTAAAAAGTATGGGTGTTGATTTTACAAACCTTTTTCTCATCTCCAGGCTTGCCAGAGGCACCGACAGTAGCAAAGTAAGCAATGACTTTCTTTGTGTTTTCAGTTTTTCCGGCACCAGACTCACCACTGCAGATTATAAATGTAAATTAGAATTAGGACTATGCATCAGTGCAATATAATTTTGATGATGTCATAATGCCTTAAGAATTATTGTGTAAACATTTGTCACTTACGTAATAAGAATAGACTGATTTTCATGATCTGAAATTAAATGAAAATAATGGTTCACAACGGGAGTCATTTACTAACGCCACATCACTCTACAAGTCTTGTTTTATGGTGTAATATAATAGCGTGCCAAGAATCTAAGCGTTAGTTTATGTTCTAAGATTAAATACTACATAGCCAAACTCTACTAACAATATGTCGAATAGTCGAAATGATGAAGCCAACTCCCCTGGAATACTAAACAAAGTTTTATATTCCATTTCATAGAAACTGAATTCGTTCCAAAAAGAATTTATTATTCAATTTACTTTCTCTTCCTGATTATTAATGATAACCCTTATTTCTGTGATACGTAGTCTTTAACAAGGGAAGTCGGCTTTTACAGAGAAAGAAGGAAGGACTAAAAGTCAGAGTCCGTATAAATAGCGTATAGCAAGATTATTAATTAAGATGGTTATTAGTCTCACATGGTTATCATTGTTAGATTTACTCAAATCTTAATACATTGAAAACTTACTAGTCAACATGTCAGCATAAGCACCCTCAGCAATAGCAAAAATGTGAGGAGGACATTCATTTCGCCTCTTGTTGTTGTAGATTTTCATGGCTCTTTGAGTGTAAATGGGGAAACGCTTGTAAGGATTGATGGCGATACAGAACAATCCTGAATAGGTCTAAATTATACAAGTTCATGTTAGACAAAGTGCCAATAATTATTTAAATCCTTGTCCCAAATTCATCATCATATCATCATATTGGGCAGCAGAGCAAAGTATCAATTCAATATTTTCCGTTCGACTGCAGCATTATTTTGCATACAAAAATAGAGCATCGACACAGAGGTAGAGGCGTATCGACAAAATACATATTTGAAAACCATTTTAGCTCGGATGTATTACACCAGTAAAAAGAGGCAGTAGCATTATGCTCCTCAGTGAATTCAACATTTGGTTATTTATATACCATGGAATTGTATGTCTTTCCTTGATGAGCCAGTTTAAAAATAGCGAAAGAGAGCAAATGGCTGCTGAGGCAGAGAATACATGGAAATGTAAATAAACCAAAAATAGAGACAAGAAAATATAGAAACATTCAAGACTGTATATGAATACTCGAAATCTCAAATTACATTTCAACACCAAGAAGCAGAAGGAGGATATTGCTATATCTATTTCGTCTCGTTTCAGTTAGATTTGTAGACGAACCTTTATTCCTATCCTTCATAGTAGCGTCACGAAGCGTACTAATTGTACTGCAAAAAATGACATCCTCTGCATAGAGGCATATCATAGTGCGGATATTGCCATTTATATACCTATAGTGGATTCAAAAGATGATTTTTTGTCCCTACGATCAGTACTAACTACTATTAACGTCAGCAAATAGTTCTTAGTGGATACGGGGTACAAAGTAACTTTACTGCCGTTGCAGTATGTAAAATTTAATCCAACATACAGTTTTGATTCAAAACGGAAATTAATTTTTAGTAAACTATGTGAAATTTTTCCGCAAATTGGAATCGATTTTGTTTCTATTGAATATAATATTGTCACAAAAGTTGATTTTTTGAGTAGCATTGGGACAGAAATATGAGTTTCGCTAGTAATTATTTTGTTTTTGGATATATCAAGTATAAAATAAAATTCAAATATGGTATAACACTGCTCTCTCTCATGCTCTCCACATTAAAAATTATAAGTGCAGTGTTGTTTCGAAAATTGTTTTCAATGTGCATTGATTGATACTCTGCAATGTAATTATAAAATAAATGTTATAATATAATACAGATCTCAATGTGTACATATTAATCCACTTACGTAGATCAATTGGTTGTAATAACGCTGCTTGAGATTGTAAAGCACAGAAGCATCATTAAGGAAAGTCAAGTTGGACATATCCTCAGTTTTTTCATATTTTGGAGGATTAACTTGACCCACTTGGTCCTTCTTGAATGGTTTGTCCTGGAATGTTTAAATTAATATTAGACTGTAATTCTGCATTTAAAAAATTTTTGCATATTATATATATATCATATCATAAGTGTCCCCTCCATCGGGAATATGCTTCCATTTTAGTTTGTCCGTGTACTTAATTTATTACCTCGCCATTAACAGTGACCATGATGATATCTCCTTTTGTGGCACTAATCATTCCTTGGGCGAATCCTTCTTCCTTATCAGGAACCCAGCAGGTCTTTTTCGCATCATAGGGTTTCGTTTGATCTTGGCGTTTTGTCTCCATTGACACAAAAAGATATGGAGATGGATCCGGCTCCTCGCCGGCTTTAAATTTTTGTTCAATAACCATCTTGAATTATTTCCTGTATGGATAACTCTGGTGAAGAAAGCCAAAGATACACGGACACGGACGACCTTTGAAGATGTGGTGGCAAAGATTCACTTATTGTTCAATTAAATTGTACGGAACGAACAACCGCACAAAAAATGAACAATGAACAGCTCTGGAGCTTTCCTGAAAAAAATAGCATATTGTTAGCAAAGGTAATCATCAAAATTGAGTCATTCGAAATAACGAAACCAAGCTATCCTTTAATTCATATCAATTCCTTTGCTGAAAATGAAAATAATCCACAGAATAATAGCTTCAAATTTTCCCTCAAGTCAGCTTTGAACAAAGAGAACGGTGATAAATATGGGGACACATAAGACACATTGTACTAGAGAAGAACAAAGAGCGTGCCTGCTTCGTTGTGAATATAATTTATTTATAACGAAAATGCTTTATCTGATAATCGTCAAACTAAATTAAAGCTTTTCATGTATCTAAAAGAACAAAGAGAACGGTCATTAGAAAACCAATATGGCGGAGACTTCTTGCCAGAGAAGAACAAAACTTTTCCTGTATATTTGAGTGTCCAATGCAGTAAAACCAAAAATAAATATTTTTATCACTTAAATTGCAGAAATTGTAGTTTTACTACTTTTGTAAAAACCAATTAAAAAGCTACTGAATTTTTGAACAAAGGATTGATTGTTTTGAAATAATGCACAATTACAAAGGAAGGAGAGAATGGAGGCACTGCAACGTACTTACGGTCGAAAGCTGTTCTGAGCCCCGGAAAGAAAATGAATATAGTTTTTACCTTCCAATCGGTAGTTCGGAGGCAATATTTGGCCAGAGTGGAGCACCGGAGGAAAGAACTCGTCATGCGAGTCAAGCGATATACATTCCACATCATATACAAGAAAACCCCTTTTCATAACATGCATTTCTTGCATTTCTTCCCGTGGCAGCCCCAATGCCATTTTTGGGTTAGGCGGACTTGTGCCAACTTCTAAGACAAAGTCATAAACATAGTCATTAGTCATTATCCCATCCTTATTTCCTATACTCAATATATATATATGTATAGGTATTAGTAGTAACTCGACAAGTCGACAATGTGCTTATACTAAAATCTCTAGTTATCCATTGGATTTTTCCAATATGTAGTAGATTCCTACAGGAAAAGCCGTCTATACGTTTACTTTCTTTCAAGCCATACAATTTCTACTAAACTTAAAACCTTCGAAAAATAAGGGTAAGGATACTGTGTATATGTAATAGAGAAAATTGACGAGTAAAGGTTGCAGTAACATACATCGGTGATAATTTTGTCTCAGAAACTTCAGATATATATAACATACCATACAGTTGTACATATATAAAACTATATTCATAATGTAAAACAGGAACGAGTTGGAGTTATGTGTAGGGTGCAAAGAATTTTATTGCTCCATTTGCTACCTTACAATTTTTGTTGTATACCAAATGAGTTAGCAAAAATTATTGATGTAATAAATCAGGAATTGCGTAATTTTCTATAGTTTAATATGTGCGCTTGAATAGAGTACTAAGTAAGTACTAAGTAGAAGTTAGGTTTTATTTAAGTAGCTAACAAAAAACAACAGAGCTATCAGTTTTCGTAGTGTAATATTGGGAATGATAAATTTTTTCATCGTGTCCAACTAAAATTATTATCCGAGAAATAGGTATGAAATTGGAAAGCACTAGACAAGTGCAATGATAACATAATTCATCCACAGAACACTTGGCTTCAAAGCATGCTCTGTACTTTCATACATAAATTTTAACAGCTACAGACTGCTGCCTACAGATATGTCTGTCAGAGGAGCATGTTTCTAGGCCTAAATCCTTTCAAAGCAACTCATTATGCATCACAGGGGCTATGCTGTATATGTCTGTACGAGTAAATATAGAATGTAATTTAACACACAGCAATATTTAAGCCATAACAATAAAGAGCTATGTGTAGCCTGTAGAATAAGTTTGTATGTATGTGTATGACTGAAGCATAACTTGAGTCAAACAGGCGTGGATTTATTTAGCTAACTCTGAATACATAAAAAATAAATGTTCTTTAGTATGTAGGTGTGTAGCTAACTTATTTCCTGTCCTAATAGCAACCAACATACATAAGTGTAGCATTTTTGGCCCAACTCCCAACGCCAACATTTTTTACTGATGTTACGTGATAATGTGGCTAAAGCCATTGCCTTGCATATTAACGCTATATTTTACTTAAGCGTGCATTATGCTAAAGTACATGCCAAACCAACTACACAGATTATTTTAGGCGAAATTTTGGGCTTCAAAACTTCAAACGAGTTCCGTACTCCCCAGTAAATAATAAATTACAATCCCAATAGTCTGAGAGAGTGCTTAGCATCCGAGAGTATATGAAAATTATACTGTTAACTGTTTATACTCTTAAATCCTTCATCTCTTTTATGTCTGCGGTTCCACATCAAAGATCCTTTCCGTTGGAAAGAAATTTTGAATGCATTTCAACTGTTCCTTGTATTTACTTTCTTAGCAGCTAAAGAATACTAAAGATTATAGACAAGATAGAATGACAGATGAATAACTCATATGATGATGCATTGTATTTGTAAATGCAACGCAAACGTGTCTGTGACCTAAAAACAATTGATCAATGATCTAAATATTTTTATATTTATGGTTAATCTAGTAGAATTCATAATAATGATTGTAATAAGAGGGAAAAGGTCGTCATAAGGGGGAGGAAAACAGTAGGGGAGTACATCAAGTTCTAAATGATCCTAAATATCTCGGAAATTGAGATTTTTCTCCGAATGTAAATCCACCCTCAAGCAACGTTGTCATTCTGTGAAAACCAGTATAGTGCCGTTTTCAACATGGGTTGTATAAATCTTTCTGTTTTCTATGCAAACGCCTACTACATCAACTAAACCCAACGTCTAATCATAAACATTTTCCTTGTGCAAAAAATATGATGTGAATTTCTGTCGCAACTCGCCCACTCCATCCACTGCACATGTATGCATTCATCCGAACAATAAAGACGGCTGCGTTGGGGATACAACTATCCAAACTTCATGGTAATCTCTCTGATTTGGTTCACCGAAAAAAAGAGACGTGAAATAAGTAAATAAATGTCTATCTCATTGAATATTTTCCTGGTTCTGCATTTACATTACTTAATCTCACTTTGTGTAAAGTTAGATGCTCTAGTAAAAAGTGAGGTGAGTATTGCTTTTCAATTAAAGTATGTACTTATTATTTACATGAGCTGGAGAGATTTGATTTTATGGTACCTACTCAAGAGCACATAAAACTAACTTGATTATAACTTTCACCATGTAAGTAACAAAAAATTACGTTGTCAGTGAATTAAACTTTCACTTCATAATCCAATTTAATAAAAATTGTCGTTTTATTTAATAACGTATGAAAATATTTATTTACATTTATTGCATTCCATAATTTGATTGAATAATGTTATTTAGCATAGCATAACCAGATAAGTACATTACACCACTAATAACTTTACACAGTACTTCAGGCACACAATTACAATATATTATAGTTACCTACATTCAAACTGGAAAAGATATAATATAACAATCACGTCATAAAGATTTTGCCGAAAATTGAACACTGGACAAAATTGCATAGGGTGAAAATGTTCAATCAACGAGAAAGATTTTGTGTATTTACAATGAGTTGGGATGGAGGGGGGGATATTTTAAAGCAGAAAGGCAAGACTGTTCGAATCGAACTGATCACAGACAATGTAAACTAAAACACAACTCCTATTACATATGCATACACGCAATCAACAATATAAAATTATTCTAGATACACAGGTAACGGCACTGGAAAAGAAAATACTTACGACGTATCCATCTTAGAAAATAATTAAAACAGGAAAACGGGGAGTGAAGCAATTAAAAGAATGAAAGAATAGGTTCTGACACTGGAAACTCCCTTGCTCCTCCCACCACTCAAATCAACAATTTCATTTTCGAACTGATTGACTTTGCTCCTTTCAAGGAATTTCTCCAGTTCCTCTCTGTCATTATTGTGCTTGTTGTAATTAGTGTAGTACCAATCGAGAGGAGCTTCATCGGCATTCCCGATAACAACAGGTGGCACTAATGGGCTAACTGTGGCTAGCTCATGAGCATGCGAGAAACTTGGTGTTCCAAGTTGTTCTTGAGACTGGTGTTGTTGATTCAAGTCTATGTCCGGTGGATTTGTGTTTGCATTGTTTCTGAATGGAGCCGCGGTTTCCTCCGGTGTGATTTTAGTAATTGTCGGTCTTCCTGGAGGTCTTCTTGCATGAGCATCGTGAGGGATTTGGCTGGATGCTCCGAAGGAATGTTCAGAGCCCGTGTGTTGATGAGTGTCTTCCGCTCGTGTACCTCCAGAAGAAGGTCCAGTAGTGTAAGGTGGAGGAGTTGAGGTACTTGTATCAATCGGAGATGAGAAATCCACAGGTACACCTCTGTCATTGGAAACTTCATTTTCATTTTTGTTGATTTGGTTTTCTTTCGTGCTATTTCCTGAGAACATACTCCAGAAATCAGAGAGAGAAAAGTCTTCATTCGGAGGAGGTTGACCACTGGGTGTTTCATCACTCGTTGAATGAATATCAACTGGAGTGAAAGATACCTCGTCTTCTTCGTATTCCTCGCTCTGGGACGCGGAAGTAGGTGGAGTAGCGCTTGCTTCTTGGTTGTACAGCTCAAATCCATGTTTATTTGTTGGGTAAGGCTGAGGAGTGCTAAGTTTCGGCAGTTCAGAATTGATGTTATTATAATTTGGTCTTGCCGTTGTGCCATAATAATTTATAGAAGCTCCAGGGATCTCGTCACGGATTTTTGACTCGTTTCTTTTATCATTTCCACCTGAATTGTGGAAAAATGGTTCTATTGGAATAAAACCGGTTTCCGTGTTTGGAGTATAGGACGGATGCCAGGACGCAGGATTAGATGGACTTGCGCTGGGACCTGTTGCAGGGAATTTGATTCCGGATGGCCGTCTTGGTGTGTTTCCAGGATCTGGAGATGGGGCAACAGTTTTATGGATATCTGCTGTACCACTTGGAACAACATTCGACTGAGGACCAGTCTCTGCGTAAGGATTCAAGGGGATATATGGTTGAGACGGTTTTCTAGGAATATATTCTGGAGGCTCGTAGACATTTCCTGATGGTTTTCCAAAGTCTGCTTTAGATGGCCGGTCCATCCAACTGGCTGGCAATGGATCAGGACCCTTGATACCCGTTTGGAAACCTCTGTCTGTATTGTCGCCTTGTTTGTCCTTGTTGGCTATTGTGAAACTTGGAGAAATGCCTAGATTCAAACCAAAATCCAAAGGTATTCCGAATAGAGAGCCAAGACCACCGAACACGCTGTTTGAAGACGATTTCTTCACTTCTTGCTGAGTGGCCTAATAGAATTTTTGTAAATGTAAGAATTTATATCACTATAATTATTTTATATTAAGGGATCGTAATTGATTTTAGTGATTACTTTGGTTCCAGTGTTGCTACTTCCAGCATATATCGTTGGTGTATCTCCAGGGATGTAGTCATTCGATTCTATAAGTTTCTCGTCTGAAAACAATAAATATAATTACCATAAATACAATTAAAACTGAAAATTATTAATATTTTCAAAAAAAAGGAAGTCGAAAAGACCTTTTCTGCGATTTTTTAGATCGTTGTTCATAGCGGAATCTGCAGCATCAGTGAAAAGTCCATTTGAACTGCTTCCAGTATTTCCGAAAAGTGGACGCTGTTCAGAAGGTAGGGCATCAGGACTTGGCCGAGGCTTCCTTCGTGAAGCCTTTAAAGCAGGACACTTTTCATCGTTTATGAAACTCGAGTGACCGCGATTGCTTGATGGGCAAACCATTCTTCCAGGTCGAACTTGTTTTACTAACGATCCCTTGAGTTCATTAGGGCTATCGCAAATAGAATCAGACAATTCTTGAATTGCTTCTCTAGCCATCAAATTCCTTAGCCAAGTCAGTTCACAATCGCATGCCAAGGGGTTACCTAAATGTACACCATTACAGAGTTAGTAAATTGTACATATAGTTCCAATAAAAACGCTCGCTAAATATTTCTTTGAAAGAGAATCATTCTAAATAATACCAGAAATATCTAAGAATGCAATATTATTTCTTAATTTGTAGAACACTGTTTCGTATAAATGAGAAATGAAATTGTTCTTCATGACGAGCATCTTCAGCCGACTCATTCCATCGAAAATTCCAACGGGAAGGCGACATATTCCATTATCATTCATCTGTAAAAGTTAATTAGTGAAAATGCAAATTATACAAAAAAATATTGAGGCCAATTATCTATTGAATTCATAAATAAAAGTGAATATTAATAAAAAGAAAATTTATCAGACCCTTAGTTCGACAAGCCATTGTAAATGGCGAAGGGTTTTCTCATCCACATCTCGCAAGCGATTAAAACTTGTGTCGAGTACTTCCAAAGACTGCAGTGGGGAAAGACCCATTCTAGACATACTGTCAAAGTTATTGTGACTTAAGTTGAGATATTTTAAAGCTCCAGTTCTGTCAAAAGCCGATTCGGACACAGACTCCAATTCATTTTCCTGTAAATCAAGTCCGTCCAAGGAATTCAAATCCGAAAATGCAGTACTACGAATGTTTCTAATTCTATTTCGACTCATTCGCAAATATATCAATCTTGGTAGTTTCCGGAAACTTTCAGGCAAAACTTCTTCCAAATCATTTCCATCCATGTCCAAAATGGTGAGAGAGTTCAAACTCTAGAAACATTTAACAATAAATGCAATAGAAATGTAGGTACATTAAATGCGATGATCTCTATTTGTCGATATTAAGAACAATTATTGTTAGATGACTTACGTCAAATGTTCTCGAAGTGACTCCTTTAATTTTGTTATCATTTAAATACAACTCCATAAGGTTACTTGATTCCTTAAATGTGTCAGATTCCACTTGTTCTATTTGGTTATGACTCAAATCGATGACTTTAAGAGTAGGAGTGGTTTTTATTAGATCAGGTACACTTCCTAAAGCATTATGAGCCAAGTCTATTATTTGCAAATTCTCAGAGTTGGCAAAAGCTCCTGGTTCCAAATTGCTAATTCTGTTTTCCCTTGCCTCGAACTTTTCGAGTGTTGGTAAATTCTTGAATGAGCGACTGGAGAGTCTATTTATTCGGTTGGAACTCAAATCGATTGATCGTAGTTTGAGTAAATTATCAAAAGCGGATTCATCAAAATTGTTAATTTGGTTCGAAGCAAGTTTTAAAGACTCCAGGTTAGTCAGTCCACTCAACATCATTGCATTTACATTTGCCAAAGCGTTGTGTTTAAGATTTAAATCCTTCAGATTAGCTAAATTCGAGAAAATTCCATGAGGGATTTGAGTTATGGAATTGCTCTTGAGATTTAACTCTTCCAAGGACTTTAGTTCGTGGAGGACATTGGGAGGTAGATTAGTCAGTCTGTTATTAGCAAGATTTAATGTCTGCAGATTTTTCAAGTCTCGAAATGTTCCTGGTTGGATGGTTTCCAAATGATTTCGATTTATATCAAGTTTATTTAATTTAGTGAGCCCAGTGAGTGCATCCGAAGCCAAAAAGTTGATGCTGTTTGCATTCATATCCAACATTTCCATGTCTGTATTGTACGAAAACGTATTTTGTCCAATATTCTTTATTGAATTGTGGCTCACATCCATTCTTGCAAGACGCGGAAGCCCTTTCAATGCATTCTGAGACAACTGTTGCAAATTGTTTGAAGAGAGGTCCAACTCTTTTAAGGAGGCAATATCCCACGCTTCCCCATCAGACGGAATTTCCTCGATCGAATTATTTCGGAGACTCATTTCCATTAAAGATGGAACATTTTTAAAGGCATTTCTCTGGATTTTTGTGATTTTATTATCGCTAAGGTCAAGTCTTTGGAGATGCGTGTGATCTCGAATAGCTCCTGTTGGTAATTCTGATAGACCATTTTCTCCTAGATCGAGGAACCGAAGGGATTTCAGAGATCCTAACATTTCTCCGATTTCATTGGCTGTTCCTAACAAATTTTTTCTCATTCTGGAAAAACAAATCATATTTATCAAATCTTTGGTTGCGGTTTAGCGATTTCTTAAATTATTACGCGTATTATTTAATAATGTTATTATTAAATAATAGATATACCCAGTGATAGATAATTCGAGGAAACTGAAACAATTGGTTAGGTTAAATAGTTAAAGTTAATCTACCTTAATTCTTCCAGCAAAGGTGCTGAATCGAAAAACAGTGGTGGGAAATTCCTTAGCTCATTGAAACTCAAATCAACTTTTCTCAGTGCAGGTAAGTGAGTGAAAGATCGTGGACTGACACTTTGCACTTGATTTGAGGCTAAGTTGAGCATCTGAAGGCTTCTCAAATTAACAAATGATCCTTCTGGGAGAGTTTTGAATTTGTTGCTACTTAAGTCCAAAGATTTTAGTGCAGTCAGCTCTTCACATGCTCTCCCAACAGCAACGGCATCTTGCAAATTATTATTTGCCATTGACAAGACCTAAAAATCATTAAATCACATTTATATAAATGAGGTTTTTAAGCTGCCTGATTTATATTTATTAAATTAACTTCTATAAATAAGAGTGATAGATCCATTAACCTCATTATTAGTATTCACAACAAGAGCATTAATTAATGTTTCATTCCCCAGAAATCTTTATAGCATGCTTTAGAAATAACTAAGTCAATTTATTCATTTATTCTATAGTCACAGAGATACGAAACCAAAATTGAAACACATTTCTTTGCAAAGCCTTTCCATTTCAAATGGCCCGATTTACTTAAGTTACTGTAAAACCGAAAAGTAAATAAATAACAAAAGCCAAGTGGTTAATGTAAGTGAGCTGTGAATTCTCTTGAACAGAAAATAAAAGAAATAGGTAGATAGAGAGGGCGAAAGAAAAAGGATGTATAAAATAAAGGTTTATTGAAGAAAGAAAGAATTTCCATGTTAGCGATGATATACTTATATATCTATATCATTTGACGCATGCAGACTATTTGCTGTTTTGATAGTTGATACAACATTATCAAGTACAAGGTTTGTAAGCAAAAGAATTCAGTGATAATGATAGCTCAGGATAACAAAGGAAGAGCTGAAATGAGATCAAAATACAGCAACAAAGCTAAAGAAGCGTAAGAGAACACCTTCATCCGTCTGAGTACGTACGTACGTACGTCTGTAGGAATTAATTTAGGTGATGGTTGATGAATAACTTGGGATGATGCTACTACTACACAGTTTTAAAAGAGATAACAATGACAAGTCATAAAAGTAAGTTGAGAGAGGCACTACTTTAGAATTGAAGTTTTGAGAAATCAAAGCTATAGCATTAGAGAATAAGACTCTCGGGTGTACATAAGAAGGAATTATGAAGAATAAGGGTTCAAGCACAGGGAAGATATACAGAGTATATATAGTTGCACACATATATTATTATGATGGTGGTGCTATTGCTATGTTGTTTGTAGTGTATCAGTGTAAATGTATAAAAGTACAAAGGAGATGAGCTGACCTCTAATTTAGGAAGTAGAGCGAAACTGCGCCTCTGAATGAAATCTATGCGATTTCCGCTAAAGTTGGCCAGAATGAGAGTATCTAACGGCCCAAAGATCCCCTCTGCCAAATTGGCCACATTGGAATTGACCACATGGATTTGTTTTATGGACGCCATAGCTGAAAATGCCCCGACAGGAAATCCGGTGATGAGCGAGCCATCAATCCGAATATGTTTCAGGCGATTCAGCCCACTGAATCGGGGAAGTAAGCGAATGCGACTTCGCTCGACTGTGAACGCCTCGAGATTTCTGAGATTTTCTATCGAATCAAATGGAAAATCGACTAGTTTGTCTTCTACAATGTACAGTTCCTCAATCGAGTCCTCTAGACCTGCAAATGCATTTCGGGAAACTGACTCTAAACCATTGTTCCTCAGGAGAAGTCTTCCAATCTATGATACAGGCAATGGCATAAATTAAAAATTAATTTCAGACTCTTGTAAACACATCATCAAAAACAAAAAAATATATTTGAATTACATTTAGCTAATTACTGAAACAACTCTTTGTATTAGCAGTCAGTTGTCTGTTTGGCAAAAGTATTACAGACAGATACACGCGTAAGTAATAATGACTTGTTTATTTATGTTATCCGTATCAAAGTGGTAGGTATAAAAAGTCATTAGACCAGAAACTTCTGCTCTGCAGTTGCTTGCTGATGAAAAATTGTGTTTTTCTTGGGTGTACATAGATAAGTTAGATATTCTGCCAAAAAAGGAAGAGACAAAACCCGAACTTATCTAAAGACAACCTCGATTTGCAAAGGATATGCAAATACGCTGCTTTGTTTCAGTAATTTAGCAACTATGAAGATGCATTTCTAAGATCTTACTTGCAAAGCCCCAAAGGCACGAGCTGGCAATGTTGGCATTCGATTGTTCTCCACTATGAGTTCATCAATGGCTGGCATACTACGAAGTCTCATTAAGTTCTCTAGTGCTCCATTTACTCTCTCTAAGTCACTGTGACTACACCTAAACGGAAAATCAAGAGATTCATTACAGATCTTACATTATCTGCTTTAAAATTCATGACTGTGTGAAAATTCAAGATTAAATGCATGTAAAAACCGAAATAGTAATTAGTACTTAGATATTTTGACTGAGAAGAGGTTTACTTACCAGACTTGAATCTGGTCATTACGACCACGACACCTGCAAGGCATGATGTGCTCGGGTGGTGGGCATTTATTAGCATAAATTGGAAATGGGAACCAAGCCAAGAGGAAGGCCCCAATCAGGAAATAATCTCGAGTTCCCATTTTCCTCCGATGAATCATCATCTTGTTGTAATTATCTTCTAAATTTTCTAAGTCGCTCAGTAATTAGTTGACAATGCTCAATTCACTTGCTGTTACTTACAAATTGTGGTGTTACAGATAATATTGTTCCTGCTGAATGTGACTTGAGATCTCACAAGCCTTTTGTTCATGTTGTTCTATGGAATGGAGAATAGAATTGGGAGTTAAGTTTTTGTTTTAAACTTTTCCTTATTCTCACTTGAGACAAAGTGCTTCGGTCGTGCACTAATGGGGAGAACACGAGAGATTTGTCAGAAATCACGATCCTGAAAAAGAGAAACACATCATCAGCAACTTGAACATTTTCTAAGACACTACTTATACCTTTAACACTGTTTAAGAAATGAAGATGTATTTAAGTATTGCAGGAAAATTCTTATATTTATTTCAATCGATATGTATCTCATTTACTGACGGATGTCTACTAGTACAGCTTGGAGGAACAAAGGAAACGATTAAAAATCCTTAAGCGCACGGACAAGGAATATTTATTCATTTTAATCGAACTGCGATAATTAGCCAAGCATAGCCTTACTAAAGTCGTTGAATGCCCAGTCACTATAACTTATTAACCATGTACCATGTCATCATGCCATTTCATTTAGCGTCTTACATCAAAAACGGTGATCAACTTTGGGAAAGTGGAGTTTTTCTGCTGAAACATGTGAAATTAATCTCTTCCCTTTACTAATCACGACTTTAAGCGACTCAGCAGAGCGATATAAAACTGATGTCTAGTTAAGTTGCTAATTCACAAATAATTATTCTACTAAAAACATTTGCTAATTTATTCGCTTCTACGATATATAAGAAATATGTTCTACATGCTTTACCGAATTTTACAACAATACATCAGCATCACATTCATTGGACATTCAATGATTTTTCTGCGAATATGTAGAATGGAGCTATTTGTATTTGCAGTTCATTAGATCTTAATTTTACGCAAAGATACACACTGATCACTTGTCACATAATTGTGATAGTATCTATATACAATCTTACAAAATAAAACGTTTTTTCACTTCGGAGTTTTTGTTTTTTGGTCATGGTTGACTTTGAATTTTGGCGATTATCCCTGTTTTCCTCATACAATGTTACTACCAATGGATGTGGAATTTACATCAATACTTTTCATTAACTCTTTATATTGGCTTGTATTGTAGCAATTGTTAACCTGCAAATTTTCATGTGGATTCACTGAAAATTTCCTGACACCTTTAGTGTGCATAGCAAATTATTTGTTCAGAAATCACAAACATAAGCATAATACCAACTAACCAACAATAAACAAAAATACAGTAATTCCATGACCGACCGTAATGCATATCGCAAATTATTGAGAAACAAAAAGGAGCTGGGTCACTTGGTTCAATTATAATTCTCACAAAA
>JAAAYG020006147.1:0-27260 GCA_009936455.2 Tomocerus minor
AACACAATATCTTGCATAGTGTCGTATCCGTTTTGTCCATTCCAAAGTTTTGACTCCAAAGTAAACCACACTTTTCCGACTTGCCTGAAACAAAATGTTTTAAATCCGTTAGTATTTATGTAAGCCATCTGTTATTCTTAATTGTCAATTTTTTGATAACAACTAAATAATATCGAGCGCAATATGTCGGTTACAACATTACAATTCCTGCGTAGTAAAAGTGTAAGAGCACTGAAGAGAGAACTTAAAAAATTGCTGCAATAAGGTAAAAATGTGATAATTCATGCAATAATGCAATGATACAATTAGCTTGTTCGCAAGTTGGCACAAAAGTTAATTCTGCTAAAATAACAAATGCAGATTTATGGATGCGAAAATAAATTCACCTTTGAAAACACTGATTGGGCATGACGGTATTTTCGTAATATAGAGGAGTTAGCTGCTTCATTGCTACATTTAGAACACAGCTAGTTTGATTGCAGATAGATGCTGTAGATCCCATTTTCTTTATTTATAAATATAGCTACGTCTTGTGCACTGTAGTACGAAATTGCAATGACAAATGCTACAAATTGCAGTAGAATATTTTTAATCTATAGGACAGAATTTCATGTATTATTATTGTTAGGCAGTTTCTCTTTCTGGAAGGGAAGCTGTTTTATTGGTAATTCGATCCTTCCGTTGTCGCTTTTAAATGGTTAATAAACTAGCCAAAGCCAGACTAACTAAACCACTACGATTAAAATGCAGCATGACCAAGACAGCAAACCTCGAATTTGAGAGGGGTCATATCTTTCTGCTACTATATAAATAGTATACTCACATACAGATGTATTTTGTTGGTGGAAAAGGATCTTGTGTAGTTACATATACTTTGAATGCTGTTTCATCATTGTTCAGCATAGAAAATGTTTTGAGTAAGCAGTACGCATATGTAAGAATTGCACTTTTTCACAAAGTGACTTTTTTGGTTGCAGCCCAATTTCTCCTCTCCCGTAAAGATATTGTCACTAATTTTTAACTGTGAAAGTATATACCTTACTTACAATGTTTACTTCTATGTGTAAAAATTTCAAATTAAATTTTCCATGCAAACATATAGAAGTAGGTAGCCCATTTATATGTCTTCCTGAGAGCCGTTCTTTGCAACTGCAATGGATTCTTTAAAAATTAGCATAGAGAGCATTAAACTTCCTAGTTTTACTTTGATGATTATGTATTATTCGTAATGCTCTGTGCGTAGAACTCAACGAGGCATTTAACAGAAAGTTACGAAAAAGTTTCCGTCCATTGTCTTCTCTGAAATCTGATTCGAAATTATCTGAGCGTTTTAAGCAATGCTAATGTGTTGATCATTAGTGCTTTAATTTGTAATTCTAGTAGAAACTTAAAGAGCAATTATGGGACGGAAGGGAACCAGTCACCATTACATTCTATGTGCATAAATAAATAAGTACATCTACACAAAATAAGGAACTTATCTGTAATAGACAAATATATTTAATGTAGTAGGTACAACTTAATTTCCATCCCTACATCATTTACGTCAATTCAGGCATTAATACATGAGCATAATTTCCAACATAGAGAGGTAGGTACTAGTAAAAGGTGAATCGTCATAATAACACAAACCTCTTTACATCATAGATAAATACAGTTGGCCCAAAAATATTTGAATAACATTATGAGTTTTTGTTTTCATTTCGACTTTCGACTATAATGTGTATTCCGTATAGAGGTATTCTTATAAGTATGTTCAGATTTAGGTTTGTCACAGTAAAATGACCGTGGCAAACTGGGGATGAATAACTTTCTTGCATACAAAACCAGAACACAAGAAACGGCATGTATCCCTTTGTTGACTGATTCTATGCTAAGAAGAATCTACGAACCACTACGATTCATGTTCATGTGTAGTTAGTCGTTATCCCCTTTTGTTAACAATAATTACTTGACCACACATTTTCTAGAATTTCTAATTAAAGGCCAGCCTCGAGTGGGGAAGTACATGTCAACAAAA
Organism: Tomocerus minor; assembly: GCA_009936455.2. NCBI lineage: Eukaryota > Metazoa > Arthropoda > Collembola > Entomobryomorpha > Tomoceridae > Tomocerus > Tomocerus minor. Next base: position 2,021 of record JAAAYG020006147.1, read on the forward strand.
AATACAGTGTCACAGGAGCACTGAGGCATTTGTAATAATTGTTACCTTCCTTTTAGACACATCCTATCTGTACGTTCATCTCTTTAAACACAGTGATCCGCATTACTCATGTATATTTTACTTAGTCCTTTCAGATTTCGTTTGAAGTCCATGTCGACAATAAGTAATAACTGTGTGTTCCTGAGATTTCTGACTTGCATACTTCAACTAAAAGTAGGTACTTTTAATATTTATTGCAACGTGGTGAGAGATCTCTTGGGATTTAACACACAAGCAAAGATACAAGAAATCAAAATGTGCAAATGTAAAGTGCAGGCTTTAATTGAGGTATATATAATACAGTACAGCAGTATTCGCAAGTACACACAATTATTATGATTAAATGTTAAAAGAATAAATTAACTATAATTTTCAAGAGATTGTGCTAAAAATTATTCTTGTACGCAGTATAGAAGATGATTTTAATAGACACGCGAGAAACATTTCACGAAATAAATAAAAAGTGAATTGTAACAATTGTGAAAGTGAATTCAAATGTTTAGCTTTGCCATGTATTCTTCTTAACATAGTAGCATCATTTTAATTTATTCTTTTATTTTCGCACAACAAAACACACATCGAACTTTGTCTGCCTTGATTTCGGTTTAAAAACAGCCTCGAAAGAAATTCTGGATAATAATTTGACATTCCATTAAATCTTCAGTGTTACATCACCGGTGACTAGTTAGAAGATAGGATTATCATGAAAATAGCAATATTATCAGTGTTACATATTCTTTTAGGAGTGAGCTATTTCACTTAATTTTTTATTCTACTACTCTACTGTTAATATATTTAAAGAAATTATTTTTTAAATTAAAATCTTGTTTAGTTTACAGCTTTATTTGTGAATGGAATAATTCCGGACAAAGATCTGCCCTGCGCTTCTGGACTTAGCACAATTCCACCTTTGGACAAATTGCAATTGCCTCGTGACAGATTTTCTTCGAAGATTCCCAGCGGAGTAAATGTTTGTGACGCTTCCTGCGGAGGACGATCAACTTGTACTTACAATTGGGCTGACTCTCTAAAAGGCTTTCCATTTCTTCTTTTTAAATGCAAATGCCCTGACCTGTGCCCTCCATTAAAAGTGAGTATGAGCATCATGAAATATTGTGTAAAACACATATGATAATTTAATAAAAAATACTTAAAAATTCTATTTCAGATGAAATACAGTGGGTTCTTGAAAATAAATTGCAAAGATGTGACGTACGTAACCAGTCGATGTAAATGTCCCTATGGTCGATCGGCCTTTCAATGTTCGCTAAAAATACTTCCTTTCGATAGAAAAAATCCCTTCTATTGTCTATGTTGTAATGCCCATATCCACACATACACTCATGTCGTCCATGAAGTCCGAAACCAGCCTCTGCAAACGGTCGAATCAAAAGCTCAGAATCAAAGTATTTTGGTCAAATCCTTCAGTTTGGAAACTATTCTCCCTCGACAACCACCCATACAGTTGAGTTGAACTGAACTGATGCAGTAGGTACCATAAACGCAGCAAAGCGTAAAAAAAGTGCAATTTAAAGAATTTTCGAGTAAATAAGCTGAAATTATAACTATCCAAATGTATGTAACAAAGTAGCAATCTGTTTGTTAAATAAAGATAAAATTAAACATTGTATACTTTAAATGGCACATTTTCGATTTTAAATGTAATCTCTGCGGTAAAGAGATTATTTTTTGAAAAGCTCAAGAACTTCGTAAATATAATATTGTATTTGTGACACATATTTACATGTTGTATATTATATTACTACCATTATGTATGAGATAAATAAAATGAAATACCCATAACTAAACCTAAAAACAATGATATTTATTGTCTACATCTACATTCCAAGTGGAATTCATTTTTCCCGACCTGTAAAAACAGAGTTTATAAATCATTTCCAGCACTGTATACTTTTACTTACCGTTTGTTTTATTTTGTACACTTTACATTTATATATAAATTATGAATAGGTTACTCTGATGTACAAATATCGTTTCTGATATTCAACGTAATAGTCGTGTTCACTTAAGTTATTTTAAAATATAGGATCGGCCGGAATGTTAACACAAGTACTTAGATAAAAACTTCGATAAAAATAGCAATATTCGTTATAAAAGGAGCTAGTTTAATATTAAAAATTTCAACACGAAAAAGTTGAAAATTTGCTTATTTAAGTGTTATATTATATGCACTAGCTTTATGGCAAACATGAGCCCGTGAATTATCACTCAATAATTTCCCTTAAGACTACATATATAATATACTAAATATAATTATATGCTTATACCTATAAATAATAACTCCCCCACCCCACGAAGTTGCCCCTTAATTTCCCGTGTGGAATAGAGAAGCGTCGAATTAAACACAGCTCTCAAAACGTCATGAAACAATTATTATTCCTGTAACATTTAAAAAAAAATATCCATAAGAGATTACTTTGGACGTAAGTAATTGAGCATTTATTCATTATTCTCAATAATAAATATATATTTTGCTCCTTACTAATAGCGTCAATTATTGGTGGAATCGGATTCTTAAAATTTTGGAAAACTACTATGTTCATAAAATTAGCGAAATTGATTTCACTTGGAACTGAATATCACATGATATTAGAAATCGGAACTAACATTTCTTAGCTGTCTAGTATCAACAACTTGCATTTACTGCTATGTATCCTTTCTTAGAAGAGATGATAATGTCTAAACATCTAAAGCAGTAATTTTTTATGACAATTTTATAATGTAGCCTTTATCAAACGAGAATTTTGCAGATCATAGTGCCAAACTCATTTTTATATGTGGATAAGATAATGTTAAACACAACCCTATAAATACTGATATTTACTTTTAAAAGTTATACATTCTGCAAAAGTATGACATGTGGCAAACCAATTTATTTGATTGTATTGCCGTAACCCCTGAGCCTAAAACTTTGAAAATAATTTTCTCTTGCCAAAACTACTTTTTAATTTACATTTAAAATGTGGAAACATGGGAATATGCAATAAAAAGCACACAACCAACTAATCAAAATAAATGCAATTTTAATGTTTCGGATTGAGAGATACGAAGTTAACAATTTATTTTACATAACAATGACAATACCATATAATATAATGACTACCAATAAATATAAAAGCATCGCTGTCTTCATTGTAAAAAATAGTGCACCTCATTTGCAACCTAAGGAAAAACTAGTTACATCAAATTCGTACTTCCAATTTGGACATAATACCATTATTTCCGAGCGAAAGGGTGATAATTTGATCGGACCAATAAGTAATCTACCTTTACTGGTTGGTTTACATTATAAAGGGCCCTGCAATCACGCAATAAATACATACCGTATATTGCATAAATCCAGCCTTCCTAAAACTGCTGTAATAAACAATATAATTTGTAACACCTTTTACATATATGAACATTAGATTTAGATACATTTACCATTACCATATTATTATACCACAATAATTTAAGTTATGCATCTTAACTCTTATTCCATAATACATTTTTTGACCATACTCATATTTCAAAAAAGTATTGTATTACATACAGATGTTTATTACATTAAATGCATTAGAATTAACTTTAATTTTGGTCATTGCTTGTATTGAGTATCGTTAAATTGTAGTTAGTTTAATAATGGTATAAAAATGGCCTGCGTTACTTGTAGCTTATTTGTATAACTGCTTTTCATTGACAACACATACATTAAGGCTACAAATAAATAAAAATGTATAGTTGTCATACATTTCAGGACGACGAGATGTTGGATAATACGACGTAGTGTAATTAGAACTAGTACCATTGCATTTTCTGCAAGTACTGGTTGAGAAAACAAGTACTTGGGATTTGATTTGTTTTCCATTTGTTTTAAAAAAGCATTAAACTGAAAGCATAATATACACATACAAGGGATTTGGTTTGATTTCTGTTTTAACATTACGGTAATTCATACCGTAAAGAATATAATACATTTTTAAACAACGACGAATTTCGTGTGTGTATTTTCTTCACGGATCTATTTAAATAATACTAACAACAGTTTCAATTACAATTTGATTTCTTAAGACCAAATTGTTTGACAGAAAACCTAATTTTTGCATAGTAATGCCTACTACCTTGTAAGCACTACACATGTTATTTTAAATTTTGAATAGCTAAAATCTATTTGTTATTTGTGCTATTAATTTTACGACTTCATTACTTTTTACTAGACGTAATTACGCTGAAATACAGAATAGTATATGGTTATTGTGTAATTAATTTTACGACTTCATTCATTGTGGTTATTAAGTAGAAATACAGGTGAGTATTTGGTTATTGTGTAATTAATTTCACGACTTCATTCATTGTCGTTATTAAGTAGAAATACAGTTGAGTATTCGGTTATTGTGTAATTAATTTTACGACTTCATTTTTAAATATAAACTTCAATAAGTATTAGGTTATTGTGAACTAATTTTTCGACTTCATAGTAATTTTTCTTAGTATTGCATCTATATTATTTATACTTTACGAAAAATCAATAATTTACACATTACTGACTTTTCGACCTATAATAAATAATAATATAGAGAAAAAAGGTCTAGTCGCTTTAAAGTTACATTTTCATACTACACATTAGTTAATGTCTTACAATTATCGATTGATTACCAAAACCAAACTTACGAATTAACTGTAACAGTAACACTAACAAAAACCCACGCAATATTGTATGCGTGTTGAAGTCAACTACCACGTTGATGTTTCTTGAGTATTGTGTAGTAATAAAGTTATCTGACCAGCACCAGTACCACCATGTAGAAAATCCTGTCTATCAAACAAAATGAAATTCATTACATAGGTGAATTTTTGATAAATATTGTAATTATAAATAATAATTAGCAAATGCTATAATGCACTTACACGCACACAATGTTATAATTTACTAATTACCTTTTTAATGATCCAGATAAACATTTAACTCCTCCTCTAGCCTGGTTTCAGTTTTTATCCCGTACATCACATCAATATCTACAAACAATAATTTTTCTTCATAACTTAAAGGCAAGATTAGAAACTAAGGTTTTTTCTATAGACAAGATTTATAACATAATGTCTGCTAAATCTACAATTAGTAAATGAGTAGATATACTGACTTTGGTCTACAGATTTTTGCTTGTCAAAGGTTTTAGTTTAAACATGGATAAATCGGACACATCGAGGACGTGTGGGATAGACATTTTAGATGTTTTATTTTATCAATAATTTTCAATTCCACTAACCCAGTACTATTAATTAAATAAAGGTAGTAAATTATTCATGTGATAAGAAAACATCTGATACTTGAAGGTCAGGAAAATATTTTCACGAAGGGGAGGGGGTCCCCCTTAGGGGGTGACAGTAACTTATGGAATCAGTTTCATCATATAGTTTTTTAACTGCTTGGTTTGCGAAAACATGGTTTTTTTCAAATTATAGCAGAAATAGTTGGATGAACAGCAATTTACATTTTAGACTGGAGCCTAGCTTAATTTGGATAGACATTTTATAGTTAGTAATGATGACGACTGGCACATAATAGGTACAAATGTAGGAATGTTACCAAATATTGTTGTTTTGAAGACCTAGAGCCAAAGGGAGGGGTACTGGATGTCAAAAACGAATTACGAAGGCTAGACACCACTTCTGACTTCGTCGATGTTTCTGTCCGAATTTTGTCATCCATTTAAAATTGATTCTCTGGCATTTTCTTATCAGCAACATGGACAGAGCAGTCTATTACAGGACTAATGACTAAGAAAATAATAAAGTATCATTAAAGCTGAAAGAATGTTAGGGATATAAAATAAATATTCAACAAAGGAGATTAAGGAATAATAGTATGTATAAATAATATCTTCTTACCATTATTACGGGTATTCAGCATTAAAATACCTTCGTCGGCTCCCCTTGTTGACTGATAACTAACTTCCTTAAAACTGACCCGAATATGGAACTACGAACTATTGCGCTGACTGTCCATGCCCACCAAACAATGAGCACCGAAAGACAGCTCCTTCAGTTGACGAGCTCACCTTCATCAAGTTTGAGAAAGAAAGAACAGCAGCAGCGATTCGTAGTGCCGCCAATACCAAGGGAAAAGCCGGCTTCTACTAAAAGTTGCTCATTGCAATGCAAGCTGCAACTGCTATGCTACTGCTGCATCGCATAAATCTGCATGCGTGATGTACTTTACGTCTTCATACGCGCTCTTCTGCTTTAGTTAGCATGCATTATGAATACTGATAAAAATATGTAGGTCAAAGCAAATATCTATTTTAAGTTTAAGCCCAGTAGGGACTAGGGACTAGTCCACATGCAAATGCATGTATAATATAAGATCACATTGCATTGCAAGCTCCAAACAGTTTCTCCAAAATGCAGTGGCTATTCTTTGGATATGTAATTTTACAATGTGGTAGCAACAATGTACATGCTTTTCCTATAGTTCCTGTTCCTAGAGCGTGTAGTTAAAAAAGTATAGCATATAGTTAGTTGTATATGTAGTAAAAGGACAATAAATTTACAGACCAAATCCCTAAAAGTGTATTTACATAAGTAATGAGTCTAATGAGTGCTACTATACATTCAGAAGAGCTCTGCAGACGATATTTATATATATATACGATTGTATAGATACTAAATTAAACAGTCCTTTAGTTTCGAAGTTGAATCAAAAACAGCATCGATTTCTTTGAAATAAACATGCAAATCATGATTTTTATTTAAATCTCTATTTTTACGGAACTTCAGTTTCAGCATTAATATGCTAGACCGTGCAGCCTGACTCTGGATTCTCCAGAAGTCAGACTGTGATCACACAACGGAAAATCTGTTCAGCAGTTAAATGTAGTATAAAGTTGCAATGCACTATATGCTGTTGTAGTAATTGCAAACTAATTAGTTGCAGAAATAAAAATGGATCTTTACGACATGGTGGCTGTTATGTTGTGTTAAATCTTATCAGTTGTACTTGAATCCACCAATTACAATTTATGTTCAACATAATTACTAATACTGTTTCGATGTGTAAATGTATCTACATGTCTCATAATTGAATTTACGACATTATTCCCTTATCGTATCCAAAATCCAGAGTAAATAAGGTGTTATTCTTGTGTAAACGCCAGGGACACCTCTGGCACAAAAGCTCGTCCCATATGATGTTATCCCCACTTGAATATACTTCATGTAGGGATATGAGGAAATTCGTTGTGGGTACAACAATGGTCCTGCAAAATCAAATCGAGTTTTACGAATATAAATTCTCAAACAACTTCTCTGCGTAACAAACGAATGATCGATTGTGTAGCATATCTACTTTAACATTTTAGTAAAAAATAAATGTTTTCTATTGAAAGTAAATTGCATGTGGTCTATAAATTATAATTTTAGTAGTGCCAAAACATGAAGTATAAAGTTGCTTACCCCCACTATCTCCCCCACATGAGTCAATGTTTAATTCTCCTCCAGCGCAAATCTGCAAACAAATAATATCGAATTCTATAACTTCTAATGCAAATTACATGAAAAATTCATCGAAAAAGACAAACTATTTTTCTGTATATGTCAAAAAAATTTAAATGATTTTTAGTACGCATTACTTTTCAATTACCCTGAAATTATTTTCCAATTATCTACTTTATGCTGTAAGAATATCAGAAATTATCTCTTTGAGAGTATTTACCTGGAATGCAGTTACTTGGCTATACTGATAGTAATCTATTTCACATAGCTCATTTAAAACGATTGGAAGCTTTGCAAATCGTAAAATTGATGAGCGTGGGCCACCTGTATAAAGGATTCAGTTATATAAAAACAAAATTCTCTACTAAAGTGTTCCTAGCTATAAAACAGCTTTAATAAGGTTTACTTCCTCCAGCTCGACCCCATCCCGCGACAACTGCTTTGGTTTTTGAAGTTTCCAACTTTTTTGGAAATTTTTGTAACAGTTCGTAATCCACCAGAAATGGAAGACATGCTGGTTGTGAGAAATCTATATAAATACTTATTTATAGTCATGATATCCAGTCATAGCACAAGTAGTACATTTTGAGTACCTTCATAAATTATTATCAAGAAAATGAAGTTTGAAGGAATTACCGTCAAACTCAATCTCCCTATCTAAACGAATTAAAGCAATATCGTTATCAAAATTTGAGGTGGTAATAGAATAGTCGTAGTCTGGATGGGGAATTGCTTCTTCAATCTTGTAAATGTTTGCGTAGGAACAATCAGCATCAAATATATTGACGCAATCTGGATTCATTGTTAAATCATGCTCTCCAAGTATGATTTCCACTCTAAAAATGCCATACGTAGGATTTTATTATTTGTCGACGTATCAATTTGCGTGAACGCCGAACGTAGCAATTAGCAGTAAATTGTATTTGGTTTCTTACTCATGGGGGCCATTAACTTCTTTCAGGCAATGGGCTGCCGTCAATATATATCGATCATTTAGAATTGTCCCACCACAGAATAAATTCGTCGATTTACTTTTACTGCTGTCTAAATGTGCATAAGAAAATCTATTATTACCGAATAGTTTTAGGAATAGAATAGGATCAATTACAATGACAAATACATTTAATTAAGTTTTTTCCTTACTTTTGTACGCTAATAGAGCCATGAACGGAAACTGTCCACGATATGCAATTTTTCCTCCAGAAATTCTCTTAATTTGGGGAACTTGAATGGCACAATCCTCAAACGTTGGTATGAGATAGAAGTGTGGATGTGCACGGTAGCTATAGTGTTTTTCCCTATACTGAGACCTAGGAGGTGTCTTGGTTCTAATTTTGTTCTTTGGTTCTTTGATGTCATCCACAGGACAGCAAACCTTAAATCATTTTTATAAGTTTTTGAGCTTTGTTTAATTTGAAATATTTAATCTAAAAAATTGGAAATTAGTAGTAATTACTTTTGGATCCTCTTCATTAAAATCACAAGTGAGTTCGATCAAAATTCGAAGATGAGATTTCTGAATTGGACGTTTCTTCAAAACGTCCACAAAGAATGGGCATGCTTTCAGGCTTACACATCGACCCTTTTCTTCATTTAAGGATGTACAGTCTGTGTTTTCTACTGCAATTTTCAAGAAAACGAATGCTTCTTGAGTCTCATTTATGATATAATGACATTACATGAAAGTCTATATTATTGTTGAGGAAAGAATATGAATATAATATTATAATACCTAATGAACTAATGACATTGGAACATGAAAAAAATGTTACCTTTAGCGATCTCATTGTTACTATTTCGGGTGTTAATATGGATGAAACAATAGAAAAATACAACTACACTTATAGATAATGTGTGTCTTGAAATATAATGCAAAACCATTGCATCCTAATAGAATTTCTCGGGTACCGATCTTGAAACTTTTGAAATCATGCTGTGGTTTTGGATCGCACTATGGTCCTTACATTATATCTGTAGGATTTGTGTAAACAACACGTTTTTGCAAATGTAGCACCATTTTTATGAAAGAGGGTAATGAATGGAGGAAGGCAGATGTTGATTATTTCTAAATCTATCATAAAATAATGAAAGGACTGATAAAAAATCTAACGAGTTCCGATGAGATAAAAGAGTATTTTCTTTGCTTTATTCAAACTACCAACAAACAAAGAGTGACGATGATACTACTGTTGCACCTTGTGCACTGTGTTAATTCTGCACAGTCTATGATGGTTAATTATTAACCTTAACCGTCTACCCACTGTGTGAACATAATGATGCTGATTTACGTCTATGGAATGGAAAAGTATAGGACAGTTCATCAAATTAATCATTCGCAAGCATGAATTCCCTGAATGTGGTGGTACTGGTAATTCTGCATGCCACTTTTACTAAGTCAATAAATGCTGTAAGCGTATAGGGCAAAATTATTGACATATACAAAGAATGATGGGAAAAATAAGTCATTATAAAAGGACGTAACACAGAAAAGTACAAGTACGACCACTAGGTACTTATGTCATAGGATCGTGATTTACCAGTCAGTTTTTTCACACAGCTTATCATATTTGCATTATTTACATTGTGTGAACTGAGAGGACGCCTTGAAATAGCTTCTCACGAAATTCGTTGGAACTTCATTTTTCGCAACTTGAGTATGTGCCAGAGCAAAAAAGAGTAACGCAAGGAGCAACTTTCAAGCAAAAAGCATATTATTTATATACTGAACCATAAGTCTGTCTAATAGTATAATGAACCAAGTAAATACCAGAAGAGCAGTACAATATCATCAAGTACTTCATGAAGCGGCGGCGGCTTGCTGAAGACCTACGCATAGCACTTGCGTCAATGCGCAATGTGTAATGATTATATCAAGTTGTATATTATGTCAATCCATTTGGATATTTAGTACTGCATTTATCGTTTAACAATATACCGTAGTACTTCATTTGGACACCCACAGTAATTGCTTTCAAGGTGGCTAATGAAACCCGACAATGAATGGAGACCGTGTGGGAAGTTAAAGTTCCGGACTTCTATACATTCACATGAATATCTTGTGAAAGACGGGTAGGTAGGTACTTTAAATCGAGTAATACGGTGCGGTTCGGTAAAATGTCTCAAAAAGTTGGTGAACTCAGACGATATTTTATTATGATTTCCATAAGAGCTCTTCTCAGCATTAGTGCACTTAATGTTGTAAAAAGCCTAGTGAGGTACATTGAATTATTATTGAGATTGGAATACTTTTCCACAATTTCCGTTTTGCTACTTAGTGCTATATAGTCCGCTACAGAGGCATATAACAGAAATGGAATTAACACGGGAATACTTTCAGCAAATTGAAATATTATGCGATTGCATTAAGCTTCATTACCAATTTTAATAGTAGTACTTAATGTACTCGGTTATTGGCAGTTTCCATTTTAAATGTGGGAAGAAATAATGGCGATAACAAGGAAAGAAAAATATATTATACCAAATGCAGATATATGTAGGAATTGACACTGAGTTGAGTATTTAAAACAATAGCCTTTTATTGTTTATAATTTAAGCTATTTAATACTAATAAGTCATACATAATACTGTCTACTTGGCGCCCCTTTGGTCTTAGATAAAGACAATGCAAAGCTGACTCTGATTTGTGTTCCATAACGTCTCATGATATGTAACAATAATATTCTAATAAGGTGAGACTTCCATTCATTTGGTTTTTCATTGTCAAATCCTTTATTTCGTAAAACGAAAAGCTTGCAACGAAAATACTATAGTTTATAGTGCTAACAATATAAACTCTATAATAACAGCAATAAACACGAAATTAATTCATTGTTCAACCGTATAAAGTACTTGAAACCTGTGAAATACTTCCTTCATGCAGTTTTAGGATGGTGTTCGTTTATTATTGTAATATCATGGATTTCATTGAATTGTAGTCATTTTTAATATTTACTAGCAACACATGCATTTATTTCTGTAAATTATTAACGTTTATGTGACCAGAGTTTGGACAGAGACATCAACTGCCCAAAAGTTTTTACTTCAAACTAACACGGTCTCCGTCTGTTTGCATATCAGGTGAATGTATAAATGTATGGATAAGCGTTTACTAGTAAGTCACTGTACTAAGAAGCCGGTCTCAATGATGATAACCATGACCATGGTGTACTCATTCATAATGCATTGGTGATATTTGCAGCACAATTGCATTGAAACAGCCCCCTCCCTTGCTATTCAGTTCAGGGGGCTGGTACTTTTCTTAGGGATTATTTTCCTATTGCTATCCTGCTACTATTTGGTACTATAGTACAGTATGCAGTATATTTTCTAGGAACTCCATATTTTGTTGGTTGGTTGGTTTTCCAGTTTCCAATTTATGCTTTATGTATTCCACCAATAAGGATTATCCTAGCTACTTGACTATACACGTGTTATTACTAACTTATTACAATTTACAATAGCTTCTTAATATTTCTATATTATGTTTATATCTCACTCATGAAACTGTATGGATGAAAAACTTATTTTTTGTATGTGTGTATGCACAAGTAAGTTATTTTGGACATCATAGCTCATATTTTGTTTATTTTATTGATTACATGTTCTTCACTACAAATATACAGTTAGCTAGCACACTGCTAATGACAAGCATATGGGCCGACAGTTTACAATAGTAAATGGACTTTTAAAACTGATCTACAGCAGACCTATTCATAACTTTTGTTTGTTTGTTGTTGCAATTTAATAAAAGTTGATTTTCAATGGGGATTATTTACATATTCACAAATTATTAAATAGCATGATTGTAAACATTACTAACTACATGAAGATTGCCAATGCACAATTTCTATTCCTATTTTAAGACAGATTGCTCACTTTTCTCATTTTCACATTACTTAGCATTATATTTGTTACATTTTTGGTAAGATAAGACTATAAGACACAGAACAGGATTGAAATTAAAACTTAGTAGGTACCATCATCAATGAAAATCGTTTAGAAGAAAGGATTACGGAGTTGGAGTTCAATTAATTTCCAATGAGTGTAGTGACCGAAGGCCAGAAGGCTCTGATGTATTGACAACGTTCTCTGTCGATGACCAAGGTGTTGTCTTTGATAGCAATCTCTTTTTCCAATTCAATGCGAATCTGACGAAGTTTGTGTAGAGCATCTTCGGCGTTCCTCAATTGAGCCTCGATTGCCGACTGGGACTTAGCCACTTCCTGAACTTCTTCGATGAGCCCGTACTGAGGGCAATCTCTGGTCAACTCGACATTTGGGCGGAAGGTTCGATTGTAGAGACGAGTTTGAGCCAACTTGAGAGCGCTTTCGATGGGATCTCCCTTAAGTGCTGCTTTTATGGTCTCAATTGCCCGTTCTGCTTTGACCATTTCATCCAAAATAAGTTTGAGCTGGTGCATGAGGCGACCTTTTTGACTTTCGGTTTCTGCAATGCGACGGGAAATTGCAGATTCGACATTATCCGCCTGAGCTCTCATTTTGCATGCCAAACTTTTGAGAAGTTCTGGGACGAGTTGTCGCATTTTGCAAGAGGCGCATCTTTCCCGCTCTGCTTCTTCCATGTTGCGCTGTGTGAACTCCTCCCACTCTTGAATAGTTGTCATGCCCTCTTGAAAACGGGCAACTCCATTGTAATTGAGCAATGTTGGATTATCCGGTTTCAATCTTCCCCCCAAATCATCAATGCGAAATGCTTGCATTTTGTCACTCCAGTCTCTTTCCAGGCGCTCTTTTGCTGCACGATCTTTCCCGATTTGATCTCTGACCTGCGCTGCCATATCTTCAAGACGTTGCTGAGCCATTAGAACCATATCACGCTCTTTTTGTAATTCTTCTTCAACGTCATCTCTCGTCAAGTCGATTCCAATGCGAGACAAACGACGACGGAGACATTCGTTGACAATATGCAAGATCAAATCCGCCGTAGCTCGAATTGAATTTTCAACACGAATGCGAAGCTCTTCCAGTTGACGTGTTTCTTCCCGCATATCCAACACCATCCTTTCAACTTCCTTTAGCCAGTAGTAAACATCTTTGCTGCGTCTCTTCAGACGCTCTGTAGACACCTTTTGCAATCCGATTGTTTTCTCATGAACTTCACGACGAACGCGATCTCCTTCGTAACGTGTGCATTCCGCCTGTGCAAAAATATCTGCAGCAGCATTTTCCTTGGCCAAAGTCAAGCATCGCATCTCGTCCATTGAATGACGAAGCAGTCCGTACTTTGACACATTCGGCTTGATGTAGTCCAATTCAGAAACGTCCACTGACGAACAATCCAATGTACAGTCCACATTGTTGTACACATAAGGCGGCCCTGGTTGAGGAAGGTCACAAATCACTGGATCTTCCTTCGGCGTGTTGCACTGATCACAGCATTTGTTTGTATAGTCTCGAAATTGCTGCGGAACGGGACAACAAGAACCTCCCACTCGATTCGTTGTTGGCTTCGACGTACAGTCGTTCATATCACAACGAGCAGACTCAGAAAGCATCTTCAGGCCTTGATATCGCTAAAATTGTTTCAAATTTTACAATTATTATCATTCAAATGAAAAACCTAATAGGTAAACCACAAATGTCAAGTAAAGGTTATGCGCAACGCTGAGAAAGATGATTTTTTCTACCTCCTCCGCAGAAAATTGATTTTATAGATGATTTATTGTCGCAAATCTTCGAACACTTGATTTAATGCAGTCTTCAGTCCTTCAAGGAAGATGACTGGAAATTATAATTGGTGATTTCTTCATCCTCCAGCCCTTTGTGACTGGGAGTTGAGCGGAGAGCAGCAAACAAATAAATCGATCAGTATGACAGTAACCATCTCAACTTATGTGCATAATTTACAAAATGTATTGGCAACCGATTCTATATACTCAAGACTCGACTCATCTTTTTGTCTCACATTGATTTGTGTTTTTTAACTGATTAACCAATCTTCCGAACTATTTTATTGACTTTTTCTCATGATTATCCAGTTTTTAAGCATTTACACGCAAAAATTATTTTCAATGAACATTGTTTTTATGCTAAATATGACACGAGTATCGTTTGCATTACTTCATATCGATTTGCAGGTTGTCAAATTAAAAGGGACCGTACATACAAATCGAATTTTATGGATTTATTGTTGAACCACAGTACATATACAAACCACAGCAAAGTACAGATTACCTAAATATAATCAATTAGAATTTATGTTCACATTGTTGTCGATTTTTTGACCGCGATACCTCGATGTAAAAACGTCTGCAGTTTTAAACGTCTGGTTCATTTTTTAGCGTTAGTATGTAAGTATATTGTGTACAGTGATGTAAATATCACAAAGAATTCATATTCCATAAACATGTGAAATAATCACCCTTTCAAATTGACTTTTCATTGATAGAGTCCTTCAGATGACCACTTCCAAGTCAGTGAAGCGCAAGATTTTCCATAATTTTCGATTTGATCCAATAAATAAATGATATCTTCTCGAGTTAAAGCGGAGTTGTGTAAGGAGAGAGTGAGAAAATTGGGAGTGTCTTGCAATTTGTGAACTGAGATATTCATGATCCCATCACTTAGGAGAAGACGTTGGAGAGTCGGGGCCACCTGCGCAATTTGTATAACATTTTACTCGAATAAATTACTTGCATGGTATCTGATCTGATAATGTTTAATTACTTTATTAGAACTGGTCATAGTAAATAAGGGACAACTTATTGACATTACCTTATCCATCTTGTTTTTGTAATCTTCAGAATGTCTATTCAACCCTCTCAATGTTGGTGGCATATATAGAAAACTGACGTTTGTCCCTTCGAACTCGTCCAAAATCAGCTTGAATGTGTTTTTTCGCTTTTTTATCTCTTGCACACAGAATTTTGCATTTGCGAATATGTAGTCAATGTGCTGACCCATTCCCGAAATCCCCTAATCGAAGGAAAATAAATATCTTATATATATATATACACGCATAGGTTGATACACATTAGGAAAATTGAATTTTCTCATTTTTTGATTTTCGTCTTTTGATTTTCCACAATTTCCATTCGTAAATGTTAATAAATAGTACAATAAATGCAAATGCCTATACAATTCTTACCTTTGCTTTCCACATCAACCAAAACTTGAATATTTCCGGTCGACGACTGGTTTGTATATGTTGATTTCCAGTATCCCACTGTTCGTTGTAAAGGGGAGTACCTAAGAATGCATATTTAGCATCTTCTTCCAAACCAAGAGTTTGTAAAAGTAATCCCTTGTGCTTTAGTTGAAGAACAAGCACGGCACTAGTAAATGGAGCTGATAAAATGAAATGCTGACTCCAGATAAAACTGTCAGATCTGATAACAGCAAAAAATCAAAAAAAATCAAACCAAAAAGAACATGTTTTCAAACTATAAACCATTATTTGTTGGCAGTACCTTTCAATTCCTTTTAATTTGGATTTGTGAGTTTTTGAAAGCAAACAGCCACCTCCCCAAGTTCCGTCAACATGAAGCCAAATCCCATGCTCTTCTGCCACATCTGCAATCGCGTCGATTGGGTCAAATGCTCTCAGAATGGACGTTCCTGTTATTATGAAAATAAGCAGTCATTGCTACAATGATAACAATTTAATTTTCCAACATTTTAAAGTGAATTAATTGAAACCTGCAGTAGCGACGACCATTACGGGCTCATGACCTTGAATCTTGGATTCATTTATACGAAAACGAAGATCACTAACGTCCATCTGGCCATTTTCATTGCAACGAATGGGCACAACACTCTGAAGCCCGAAACCTATTACAAAATAAAGATAAATCATTACATCGCAAAATATTTTACAGACTCGAAATATTTATTGCCGTAAATAAATTGTTTAGATAAACGAAATGAAAACACCTTGAAAAATAGCTCCTTTGTTGTAAGTGTATTGTGCAGCTTTTGATACATAAACAATTGGTCTCTTCATTCCGAAAACTCCATCGAACTTTGTATGACAGAATTTCTTCCTCACCGCTGCTGAAAAGGCGTATGAATTGCCCATAGCCCCTCCTGGGGTGATAACTCCTTCAACCACTGGAGGATCTTTTTTATCTTCAGATATGTAGCCAGCAAGGATACTAACGGATCGCAAAACATGAAATTCCATGATGGTGTACGAAGGAGAGACCAAATAGAGGCAGTCGTTGTTGTTAAAAGCAGTTGACACAATATCCGCCATTATCCCGTAGGGATCCAACCTTTTGAAAAAAGCAATAAAGCGATAAAATAATAAAACGTGAAGTAATGTGTAGAATTATATCAAAGATGGATCCGGAATTACCCAGCAGAGTGTTGGTCCATGTAGTAAGGATGTCCCGGATGTGGACTGTACTTGGCAATATTTCTGATCAGTTCCAAAAGTTGGTCATGATCAGTTCCCGTGTCTTTCAGCTCAAAATCAATAAGCTCAGAAAGTTCTTCCTTGGTTTTGTAATCAAATGGGGTGTGTTTCCGAGCTTCCTCTTCGTTGAAAAATACTCCTTCGTTCATAAGGGTTTTAAATGCATTTCGAATGAAATTCTCATGCAATGAACTTACAGCTACGGACACATAGTGCTGTTGTTTTTCAGGAGGAGGAGGGCGAGGAATGTTCTTTGCTCTACTATTTTCCGAAGCGATCGTTTTCTTTTCTTCTTCATCCGAACAATCAGAATCGGAAAAAGTGGGCCGGTAATTCGGCGGCAGGGACTTCATTTCTTCGTCCGATGTATCCATTTTTTCAATCTCCTCAGATCTTTTAGATCGAGACACGAACTTTACTATACACAGACAATATATAATCACTCGACGATGAAAAAGAAAGAATTGTTTTACTTTTTTCTTCGAATGGAACATGCAATATTCGTTCAAGTTATTTTTGTGTATCTGGGTACATAGGAAAACCAAAATCAACCACATCCGCTCCAGTGGTTTGCTGTTTCTTTATCAAATACACAAAGCAAATGCTGAGAATTACAAAAACAATTTAACATGAATGAATAGAACAAAGAAATTGATTAATATTTACCAGTATCAATTAATTACGACTGCAAAACTCTAAAATAAAGAGTTTGTCCCGTTGCTAGTTCACATGTATAACTTTGTGCAGTGGTTCATGCTAATGATGTTCATGCTAATGATTTTCAACACTGAAAATTAAGAAAACCTCAAAACATCATGCCATATTAATTGTTCCTTGTACTATTAATGTCTTATCTATTATGTAAACCAATTCATTTTCAAATAAATTTTCCTTCATCCTAAGTACAGAAAAGCCATATTGATGCAGTCTGTCAAAAGTGTACAAATACTAACAAATAAATGCCATTCTGGATATCTGGATAAATCATAGATACCTACTTGAAGACCTATAAAACAATTTTAGTATAGTACTAGTGATTACTAGTAAAACACATTTAATTCATTCCTTGCTAATATTTGAGTCTGTAAAAATCTGCAGAGTTCGTCGGGTCCCTAAAAAAAGCTTCTTCGATGATTAGCAACGGAACTAAAAGCGACAAAATGACGACGGAACCGAAGGCGAATTACCTAAGTCCCCCACCCCCTCCTAAAAAGTTTCCTGATTTTATTTCTGCTCCAGTTCGTGCCCTTCATGAAGATTTCATGAGACTTACTTTTGATCTTTTGCTCAAGAAGGATATATTTTGGCAGGATAGAAAAAATGAGCCTCCTCTTCGATTTCGTACCCCGGAACGTCTCTCTCAACTCATCGATTTCAAGCTGGGACAAAAAGGACTGAGTCAAGTAAAACTTGTGAATATCATCCGGCACATGATTTTCTACAGTGCTAATGTTGGGCATCCTTATTTCATCTATCAACTATTAGCAGGGTAAACACTTTCTTGTCATTTGTAAACCACATTGAACTATCAGTCTCTTTTTTGTTGCAATTTACTGCGAAAATCTGTCAGATTTATTAATTTTTACAAAATATTAAGATTTCTGACTGATCTAACGATTTGCATATGTAAAATTGTAACTACAGTTCGTATAGTTTTCACCAGATGCACAACTTCGCTTTTCCTTGAAAACTTTCACCTACATTTCAATAGAATTTCTACACCTGTAAAAATACATAGCTGCCTTTAATAACGGTTTGAGCATTTGATATGATAACGACTTTAAGGAAAATACATGTTTTTTGAATGTGTAAACGATCATTTTCAAAAATTTGAAATTATTCTACAGGTTAGACCCATATGCCATTGTGGGAGACTTTGTGGCGTCTATTGTGTCTTCTCCAATGTTGGCGTATAAGGACGCTCCAGCTTACGCTTTGATGGAAGAGGAAAGCTTGAGACAAGTGAGAGATTTAGTTGGCTACCCAGCGGGGGAAGGTGATGGTGTCTTCTTACCTGGAGGATCAATCTCAAATTGCTATGCAATTGCTGTAGCAAGACAATATAAATTTCCCGAAACCAAAGAAATCGGAATGCTGCATCTGGCACCTTTGGTCATTTTTGTTTCCAATCAGGCTCACTATTCTTACATCAAGGGAGGATTTTTCGAAGGTATTTCAATGACATCAAGCAACCTAACAAAAATAAATCCTGCTATCATTAATAATTTATTTCGGGATAGGATTCGGTACTAAACACGTAGTGAAGGTGCAAACAGACGAAAATGGGAGAATGTCAGTTGTAGCACTAAAACTAGCTATTAAAAAAGCTCTGGAGGAGAAGAAAATACCCCTGATGGTTGGTGCTACTGCAGGTACTTCTAATTTCTGATGATTTGATGAGTCCTTGGCATTTCTTATTTCAAAAATACTTTTCACATCCATAAATGATAATGTCGAAAGTATACATCATTATTTTTTGTCTCAACACAAATAAATACAAATCATATTAGTTATGTGCATACTTTTCAATGTGCTATACTACAACAGGAAATAACAGAATTTAATAGATGAATGGCTTGTGGTTGTTCATTTATAGGAACGACGATACTCGGAGCTTTCGATCCACTTGAGGAAATAGCAGAGGTGTGTAAAAAGCACAAATTGTGGTTTCATGTGGATGGGGCTTATGGAGGAGGAGTTCTAGTTTCCAAGAATCAACGCTTTCGTCTTAGAGGAGTGGAACTGTAAATCTTAAAAGCGTAACATGTTTTTATGGACTTTGGCACGACAAGGAAAATGTTAAGCTTAGTTAATTTTTAATAATTATCTAGATCGGACTCTTTCACATGGAATCAGCATAAGATGCAAAGTTCTTGCGAAACTTGTGTAACATTTGTGACGCGACACAATGATATACTAAAGGAAACCTTTGGACTTGGTTTCGCCATGAAGAGTAGTCCATCCCGAAGTTCGTCGATAATTTCTTTTGAGCAGATGGAACGTCGCTCTTCTATGATGGGCAGTGACCAAGTTGTCAACCGTCGATCATCTCTTATCAATGTAGAACAGCTACAGCGTCGTTCCTCCTTAATGAGCGTTAATCCGCTTGATCGACGACGACCTTCCTTAGTAAATTTTGAGCAGATTGAGAATCGCTTCAATTCTGAAGACTCTAACGAAGAAGACATGGACGATACTATGGAAAAGCATCTTCAATGCAGCCGAAGAGCCGACGTTGTTAAATTTTGGATGTTATGGAAAGCAAAAGTAAAAGACTATTCAGGGTTATGTTCAGTTATGAAGATCCATATCACTTTCACCATGTGTAAATGACACTGCGGCTCTTACACCATTAAAAATTAAAGCATATTCTCGTAAATTAAATTTTCTATTTCATTTTAAGTCAACTTTTAGGGAAGTGAATTTAAAACGTGGTGAAAATGGTAAGGATATTCATATCTGAAAAATCCCATACTTATTTATTAGGAAAAAAGAAATTATGTCGATATCTATAGGTATTTCTAGAGATATTGCTATTTAACCCTTGATTGAATTGTCTTTGCTTTCTTGAATTAACTACTCAACGATAAGGTAGTAAGTATCTAAGAAAATCTGTTTTTTCATCAATATCAGGGTTTGGAAGTAATGGGACAGCACGTCGACTACATTTACGAAAATGCCAAGTTCGCCACGGAGGAATTGAAGCGACGTCAGGCAATTGACGGATCGTTCATACCTCTTCTTGAGGAATTCGAATGTACCAACATTTGCTTTTATTACGTTCCGCCCCATTTGCGAAAAATGGATAAGGAGAGCTCTGATTACAAGAAACTACTTTCACAGGTAATTGACCAGGAATTTCTACTTTCGAGAAATAAGATAACTAAATGAAGTAAAAGATGTAGATCTAATAATTTGTCAATATAACGTTGATTTTCCTTCCAGCACACTTCATGTCTAATGGCCGAGTTGATATTAAAAGGAATAATGTTGGTGGTTGCACAAAGACTAACTGATACAATTGAAGGGGAACCAGATGAATGTGAGATGATAACACCAAAGGAGGTGGACGGAACTCCTTTGTTTTTCAAGTTAGTTTTGCATAGTTCGGGACTGACGAAACAAGATTGCGTATTTCTTTTGGACCAGGTTGACAATCATGGAAAAAATTTACCCCCTTGCAAAAATCCTTGAAATCTGTGTCAGAATTAATTGTAACAACTATTCATCACTACACCTTGTTTACTCATCAGGATTTGAGTAAACTTTGAAGATTTCTCCATCTTCCAGAGGGAAATCTCAATAAGCCCGAAGAATTTTAAACTCTTCCTTTAACAATTCAGTAAAATTATTTACTAATGTAAAATATTTGTTCCCTATGATTTCAAATAGACTTTTAAGAAATTTAAAATCCATGATGATTGTCAGGGTCGTCCCTGTAACTCTGTATTATACTTATTCTACCACATCAATAAAAGCGTATAGTATAAATACGATTCCAAAAATTATGGTTGGTTAGCGATGATATGTTTAAACGATGATCAACATCTACACCAAAGCTGAAAATTTCAGAACAAAACTTTTTCTAATTAGATATGATTAAATAGATAAAGCGGCCATTATTAATTCGTATATTCAAAGTACATAGAAAATATTTGGTAGAAAAGCGTATATAGAAGTTTATTGGCATTTCTCAAAGCATAAATGGAAAGGATAACAAGTCATTGGAAACTGATGAGTTGCTTGCTGACTCAGGATCATGAAGTAACTCAAAGGTTAATAAACTCAGAGTTACGACTCCCCGTATTCTTACATGTCTGGACATGGATGTTGTATCGTTTATTCGATTCTGGAATAAAGTTGCATCCCCATTGTTTACTTCAATCTGTAAAATAAACAAAGTGCGTCATGAAAGCAATTCTTTGAATTGGATGTGCAATAATTATGACGCTGGCAAAAATTCTTAGAGTTAGATACTTGTTAGAGTTGCATACTTCCTCCAAGAGTTTTCAATATAACTACCACATTATTTTTAATTTGTTGTGGAGATTATTAAATCCATTTAAACATACCTGAAATAATGAGTTTTGGAGGGTGACAACAATTTGAAATTTATTTCCAGGATACATTCCACTGAGGGGAGCATAAACTTCTTTGGACTCGTCCCAATATGTATCATGAGAATTCAAAATGATTTTACCCTCTCCGAATTTCGGATTGATATGCAATAAAATTTTCGTGTCAATGCATATATCGATGATAAAGCTGTAACCAACATTCAAAAGCATTCTTATAATGTAGGAAATTTGAACTTTTTAGAATTAAGGACGATATGAAGTATTTTACTAGTAACTCACTCAAGAGATTTAGGAGGAATAAATCCCGCAACACTAATTCTATAGTCTTCATTTGATTTCCTCAAGTTGATTTTAGTATCTAAAGGTATCGACTATTGAAAATATCCAAAAAAATCATTTTCTGTCATACATCTGAAAATTATTTAAGTATATGTATTAATTTAAAAAATTAGGACTTACA
Source organism: Tomocerus minor (assembly GCA_009936455.2). NCBI lineage: Eukaryota > Metazoa > Arthropoda > Collembola > Entomobryomorpha > Tomoceridae > Tomocerus > Tomocerus minor. Next base: position 24,465 of record JAAAYG020006147.1, read on the forward strand.
GGTCTCGGTACGATTAAAATGCAAGTTGCAGCGGATGGTTTATTGTCTTCAAGATCCATGTTATTAGTAGCTTCTGGTTGGGTAGTAGTAGTAGAAGTACTTTTAATCTAAAACGAAACAAACCACGTAAAATGCACTACAATTAAGTCAGGTATTGATATTTAGACAGAGAAGAAACGAAAATGAAATCTTGTAGTTTTTCCAAAACTCCCCTATACTCACCACAGGTTGTATTTGGATATTTTTATTAGCATTCTCCTTCGACGAGTTCACATTCGCAAGTACTTGTGTATTGAATGGTTCGTAGCAACTGTTGTCCAAAGGAGCAAATGGAAATCTAAATTCTTCCTTAGTTCTTGGTGTACCAGTCTCCACAATCTCTTTCTAAACATCAAATTATTTATATTTTTCAAAAATGAAAATGAATCATGCAAGATAAAATCTGCCAAGGACTTAAATAATTAACCTTTCCAATAGCTCTTAACAGAGAAGTGTTCAGAGAATTTAACTTTTCTTTAATAGATGAAATCTTTGCGTTTGTTTGGGATACAGCCTCATTCATAGATCGTTCTTGAGAATCCACCTAATAACAATAATTAAAAATAATCATACATAAGTATTTAGTTCACAAGGGACATATTTTTATGATTTAAAAAAATCATTTCTTCTACCTTGTGTTCAATTCTCATTAAATCTTCGGCTAAGTTTCCAAATGCCTGTTCAAAATGATTGGAGCCATTTTTATTCGATGATAACAGTCTTCTGTTACATTAAAAAGTAAATCATTGTAATATCAGTATTTTATCCTTTATAATCTTTCACATCTGTCTCAACTTTGCCCGGTAATGCTACATTTTGCACTCCGCAGAAAGATGCAGATCTGAAGAAGATGCAAAACTCTTTCGTCGCTTTGTGTGCGAAAGGTTCCTCAGAAATGCAGCTGATCAGAACTCGTAGTGTGACTACGTATAACCTACACAGTTTAATAGTTTAGAGTTTCTTACGTTTCAGTTGCAAAATCCATTTTCATCCCTTGTCTACCAACATTCCTAAATTACAAACAAATTAGGATTATTTTCAAATCATTTTCCTTGCTTTATCAATTTATTTTATTGTCAACTCATACGAAACTAATGAAATATGCATAAACTATCGTTTTTCTATTGTTAAGTTAAAACCAGTTTTTAATTGGTATTTAAAATCAAAATTGTGTATAATTATTATTAAACTTACGTCGGGAAATAGTAAACATTTTCGCTGGGATCTTCTACGGAATCTGATCTCTTAAATTTTTTAACTAAAACTACTATGAGTACAACTAAGACAATCGCAAGAACTAGTTTAGCTAAGAATTTCCAAAAGTCCTTCATTGCACATGTACACTATTTACGTGACTGAGAGTTTGACAGGAAGGTCTCAATAAATTTTCTTAATGCATTATTGCTACATACTCTGATTATTTTACATCTTAATTCAAGGCAACAGAGTCAAAGGACGGCTCCAATGAAAAGATGTAATATGATTTAATGTAAGAAATTAAAATAATCTGATACACAAGATTTAATAAACAGCTACGTACAATTTTCCTCAAAGTTACTGATCTTAAATTACAAAGCTCTTATTTGTTGACTCTCTACATCCCTTTATGCTTAAGTGTGAGTAAGAACATCTGAACTGGGGAGCTTCAATAGAGTACATTGATATAAGTATTAGATGAACCTTTTTTTGCCTGATCTGACTCCCTTGCTTCAAGAGTTCAGAAAAAATAGTACCTACCTAACTATAGCCGATGAGTAAAGGGAAACAAGATTCCATGAATGTAAAGGAATATTATTCTATAGATATCTTCATGTGCTTACTACCACAATACGTAACTGTATGATGCTGTAAGAAAAGATAAGAATGAAAATGGAGAGAATTTCAGAAGTTCTTTCGAAGTGTAAAAGGTTGCATCACTTTCCTATAATACATCAGTATAATATTATAAATATTATTTTGGTAGTGAAATAAATAAAGAAAACTTACAGTTATATATATGTATGTTTATATTATCTATTTAAATGATACGATATTTACTTTGAATGTATCTTCATTCCTATGTTGTATTTACTCACACCATTCATTTTGAGAATACCAAAACTATTACAGCACAACTACAAACACAGTGCATGTATGCAACTCCATATTATGTGGTTCTGAAGGATAAACTAAAGATAAGTCAAAGAGCATGTTACACTATGAGTATAATAGTCCTGTGACAATCCTACCTACCACTAGGGCAAGTTTAAGGTTATCTCTTTCAGGTTATTTCAGTACACTTAGGAATATTGCGTCTTTAATGCTGACAATTGCTAAATATTTATACCTATAAAAGAGATGCTTGAATTAAACCAAAGGTGTATTCAAAGAACAGTTTTTTAGCTAGCTTATAGAAAAATTATTTTGTTTCAGAAAATTCATGTGCGACCCTACAATTAAAAATATTCTGTGTTAGAAGCTAAAAAATATAGATTTTTTTAACATTCTATGTTAGTAAGAGTATTAGTTTTGAGTATTAGATAGTTCTCTGTTCAAGACATAAGATTGATAATAATTATTCTGTTCAGTCAGCATTTGAAGGTCAAGCTGAAATTTTTGTTTAATAGATAGGAAGTAAAAAAAGTGCATGAATGAGTCACAGCATAGAAATCTGAGCCAAAAATGTATATTGAATAATAATAGTAGTATGTAAGGTAGGAAGTTGGGCTCACTTATGGATAGGTATGTCCCTATACCTAATACATGGGTGAGTATACT
>JAAAYG020006158.1:10526-21926 GCA_009936455.2 Tomocerus minor
TATAATATTTTCTATTTTGGAGTAATTCCCCAGTCTCACTCGCTACTTTGACTTTATTGTACATAATAGGCTTTTGTATTAAAGCGGACTGAAGGGACATTTACCATTTATCATTGCCGAGCCTTGTTTTTGACATAAAATTCATGTTTACTTTTCATATTTACGTATATGTAGATAGGATCTTTGTGCTTTTACAGCCGTTTCATATCCTTTGACATAAAATGATATTCACATGAAAGATGTGACATGATATTGGGACATTATCTTTATGTGCATGATGGACTGACTGCATGTGTAGGAGCTCAAATATATTACAAGAACAACTACAACAAATTATATTTACCTAGCTTTGGCTCTGCTATAATAATATAGGAAAGTGCTTCTGCGACTCCAACTCCCCAGCTACTACCTTAATACGAAATCCCACAAATGAAAACCTAGTGCACAAGATGAAAAAGTAGAATAGTCAGAGATGAGATCTTTCTGGCTGTACACAATAATAACGTCTTTTTAAATACACACATACATGTGCTCATAGGTTTAGAATATTCCATTAAGTTTTTGCTGGACAGTTGAGTCAGATCAGAAATAACCTTCTGTTGATATATAGAGAAATTAAATGAGTTTACTCTATGCAGCTACTTTTCTCTCTCTCTCTATACATTTATGGAGTTGTGGTAGTAATAACTCGTCAAATCTTCATTGCATTTGCCTATCGCATCTCGTCCGAGAGTCTACCTATTATTATTAATCTTTTGCTTATAGAAGATATTTGTATTTAAGACGCTCTACATGTTTATATAGTCAATAACTATAGACAGGTATCTATATATACTGGATTTTATATATTAGAGAGTCTTTGACTCAAAGTCGATTCCCAACATCAACTATATAGGATCACAACATAAAATAGTTAACTATGAAGGAGAGTTAAGGCAAGTCATTTACTTTACTGGGATGGCATATGAATTATGCGTGTTGCGTGATCTTCTCCTTTTTTCTCAGCTCAGCCAATAAGATGTGAACATAAATAACTCTTCCATTTTGAATATCAAAATTTTTTTATCCCACCTGCTCCCAACTGAACAGAACACATGGATTCTCTCTCTCTCTCTCCGTGTCTGTGTATACCTAACCTAGCTATATACAGTTACATATCTATCTATAAAAGTCTAACATATCGTGCTGAGCTCTGTCTGTTCATTTCTCTGGCTTACATTCTGTTCTGTTGAGCTATTAGACTGGATCCTTGTGGCTTAGCTTCACTGGACGACTCCAAACGCAACTCAATGTGATATAATAGAAAGATTAAGCAAACCTTGTTTATTAACACCATATTATAGTTAATAGTAAACGCACACTGCTATATATGTCATATCTTTATGCATATTTATATGTCAGAATGAAATAGAGAACCACTTCCAGTCACAAAACCCACATGCATACCTACTGCCTTAATATTTCCTATAAAACTATAGCAAATCTCATCGATTGAGCCGAGAGCAAGAGTCAAACTACAAAACGCCTGTTCTGTGGTTTGCTTATAGTTAGGTAGATTCGCATGGCATTGCCCTTCCCTCCTATCCCATTAAAATCCAAAAGAGAAAAGAGAGTCCAGCAGTCCAGTCCACGTCTGTCCAGTAAAAATTCAAATGAAATTTCAACCCGCCCTGGGGAACTCCTTCTCTCATGTCATGTCACTCAATATTTCATTTATCTTGATGTTGATGACTCGCTAACACTTGTTTTACACACACAAGTAATCAAGGAAATAAGTAGAACGGCCATTGCGAGCCATAATGTAAATAAAACTTGAATAAATATCCCTTTATTTTCATTACTCTACTGCTTAGGCTAAGATTCCTAATTACTGAAAAGGATCCTACATGTTAATGCAATTATCCATGTCACGTAAATAAATGCACGTGTGTCTAGCTGTGTTTTTCCTTATTTACAAGAAATATTTACCAATCCACATGCAATGTGTGTCTTTTCATTAAATTTTAAATGACGAATGTCATTTCTTGAGACTTTACAAGTCAACATATTAGAAATGCTTTAGATTGGCTTTTTCAAACTCTTTGATATCCTTTCGCCTGTCAACTCCACGAAAAGCTAACTCATTTGCTAATGTATGGCATATGCATAATATAAACATGAAATTTATCCTAACAGACTTAACCTAACTATTATTATAGTAGCTACCTATAGTAATATTAGCTAATAAATGTAATGTCAAACCATTGATATCCTACATGTGGATTAATTAAAGGTTTAACCTTACAGTTAGTTATGTTACGTACGTCATTTCACAAGTCAAAAATTATGGCATTGCTACATTGCATCCCTTGGTTTATTTAGTTTGCCTTCTCCTGGATGACAACTGACTGAGTGATAGACACTTTTGCAAAAAGAGAATATAAATAAAAGGATGTGATTTTAGTGCCTAGCAAGGAAAATAGCTTTCGGTTTGACTCATTTAAAATTCGGCAAATTACAAACGAGAAAAACACTTGCACTCTAATATTTATGAGCCCACATTTGCATAAACTGAGTAGGAATAGGAAAGCTATCTGTAAATTAAAGATTATTATTATGAAAGACTGAAGGACACTTTGATGGATGTTGAGTAAAGTGTGCATATGGTAAGTAGTGCTTTTATAATTAACTTATGGCACAGAAGGACAACTCTTGGCATGGAATCCAAAACCAACTCAGTGGAATCTAATTACAATTACCAACAAGGATGTAAACGTATTACGCTTTAATAATAATACATTTTTTATGCCTCGGCTACTCGGCTCATGCAACAACGGGGCCGTATGACGAAGAATTAAGGGAATTATAATATTGTCACATAACATTAGGTCCTCTGTATTTTCTTGTGTGTCAGAGCAGAAAAGAAGCGAGGGCAGAAAAGGATTGATGAGCAGAGGCGAGAGGGTTCTCTTCCTAGCTACTTCAACTTCTCTTCTGTTCTGATTAAAAAATAAGCCGTCAACTTGATATCAAGTTCGTTAAGCGATTTTTTCCACAATATTTAATAATTAGCGAGTTGAAAAGGATTCTAAATTAGCTCATTTGACAAGTCATTAGCCCCGGACAAAAAAGGATATGGACGTGCTTTCTTACACATTGATTTCGGCAGGTCACCATCAAGAAAATAGAAGGATTATCGAACAATATCAACGGTCCGGGCCTTCCAACACAAAAAAATCAACGAAAAAGCTCAGCTCTCTGCTCCTGCCTTTGTATTCCAAGTCGACTAGAGGGATCCCTTCTTTTTATTCTTCATTATCAAAGCCGTAGGGCTCGTGGATTAAATCTTAGTAACAACAGAATGCAATAGAGCAATATTCACCATTCAACCATTCAGGATTGCCTCATATAATATATCCAATTCACTATAACATACCCCATAGAACACTTAAACCCTTAATATCCATACAATTGCCTATATTTCATAGCATAGCCATGTAGTAATTAGCATATAAGAGATAGCATAGTAGCAATTTACCAGCTATCATCTTATAAATGCATCTATCTCTCAGATGTTTCTCATTTTCCTATTTATAGAAGAGCTCTACCAAATATTATGCTTCTATTTCCAATAATATACCTAATAGCAATAAGTAAACAAGCCAGGACTAAAGACATCCAAGCTATTCCTCTCAGGTTGAACAGAGCCGTCCCTCATCAATCCGATTCAGTTCCTGATGGAATGTCAATCACTTTTAATTTCATTCTCTATTCATTCGAAAGCGTACCGTAATCCACTATCTAAAGATAAGTAATTTCCTCCGTCAACTTTGACTAAGACAAACCAACGTTATGCATGCATTAAAAAGATGCATTTTATGCAGTACAGTACGTATAGGTGTATCATTATTAACATATACTGCATCATCACGTCATCAAATTCACCAAAATTCAGATATTTATTCGATACCTTTCTTGCAATTCAATAAAAAATATTGAACCCATTTTATGTGTGAAAAATCCCAAAAAACCTTTATTAATGCTAACGTATGTGATATTTATTGGCTGTTACTATATTCATGTTTGTAATGGCCGTCTGAGCTAGGTAATCAATGTTAGAAAAAAAATCAGTAGAAATGCGCTGGACGACTGAGCTCACAAACAACAACGGTAAGAAATGAACGTTGGAAGTTTGTAAGAAGATTGGGAATCCAGGCAGAGGAAATGAAGAGAAATTCGAGAAACTTTTCACCGTGGAGAAGTAAGAGAAAACAGGCGAAGAGTATTGATCGACTCGGCGCACGACGCAAATCTCTTGAGTCTGGTCGACTTGACTAGGATTTTGTAGTTTGTGTTGCATCGCATGTAGTTGTGAAGTTGTGAGTTGTGTGGTAGTAGAAGAGAGAGAGAGGAAGAAATAGAGAGAATCCATTCGAAGAGATTACGACATTATGGAAGTGGAAGAGTGAAGCCCAGCCCTAATCTTCCGCTGTCTGGGATGGGCTACTTCTTCTTGCACTCTTGACTATCTCCATCCACTAGACAATGCAATTCACTGCAATATCTTTAACACAATGGGGCTGCACTAGAGAGAAGAGCAGAAAACAACAGTCACCACAATGGGGACACAATAGGATGTTGGATAACAGAGAGAAGATTCGCTCCCGGCATCAAATCTCTTCTTCGCACACAGTTACATATACATTTATGGAAAGTTTCATAGCATGCGTCGGCTTTCAACATTTTGTCTTCCCTATTGTACGCCAACATTTCGTCTAAATACCTATTAGAAGTTATTAAAAGATTCAAACGCAACGTCACCTCATGTGGTAGCCTGTTACATCACTGCCGAACAATTTGCAAAGCATTTACTTTGACAGAGTACTTTTCCAATTTCGACACATGACAAGTCTCCAGTTGATCCTTTTCTTTCGAATGATGCATTAGGATCTCCTCTATTTGTTGAAATACCGAAAAACTCAACATTGTTCAACATATCTCGCCCATAAAACTACTTTTCATTCACAACCTCTCACTAACTATAGAATTAGCCCATTGCAAAACATGTTTCACACAGTTACTCGCTAATGATATTAGACCGCATGCAGAAAATTTGCGGAACAAAAGAAAAAGGTAAAATACCAAGTATTTCCCCATATATACGTTTACCAATAACATTCATTTTCTTCAAGCTAATATTCCAAAAACAATAAGAAATTGGAAGATATTCTATTAGAAAAAGTCTCTCCGTATAGTACACAATGACATAATAATTACTTTTTTGTAGAGAAGATACGTGATATTGAGGTTGACACATTACGAGATGCTTTAGCTTATCTGATAATCTTGAGCTAAGAAGATGTACAGAGTACAGGTACTAATAGAGTAGCTTTAGTAGTCAGCTAAGCACATTACTTACATTCCTAATGGAAACATAATAGGATTTTTGTTATCTCCACATACTATAGACTTGTATCTTGAGTGTATACAATTAAAGGTACCTATCTACATAGGTGAGCTAAAAGGGTTTTCACTCCGTTTCATTTAATTTTCAAGTTAAAATGTGAGACAGGAGTTGAGAGTTGACTTTGACTTTGACTTTTGTTGTTGGGTAAAAACGATACATTAGTTACTAAAAGGGGAGGAGGGCATCTTTTGACTATTCCATATGATGCGTTATTTCTGTTTTGTGTGTGTAATGTGTAATGTATGGATGGGTAGATTTAGTTTACGAGCCACAAGAAGAACAGTCATAGTAGAGCCTGCCGGGTCCTACTCCCGAATATAAAGTATGGAATAAACGTATCATGACACGATAATGTAATATTTGGCAGTGAGTGAATATGGGAATGAGTCTTCTGTACATAGAGGATGGACACAGCGGGACATCCATCCATAAGAAAAAGGGAAGTGGAGTGGTCGAGGGTCCCTACACATAGTCAAGGCTCTTAAAAGTCTCATACTATACAAAAACTATTTAATAAGATATGTATATAGGTATCGAAGGTGAGTACATAGAATTTAAGCTCTCACTATTCAATATTTCTGTTAAAGTCAGTGACTAAAGCAATGTAAATTATAAATACCAGAGTATAAGAGATAGACAGTGTAAGTAAGAGCAGTTTTTGGTATGTTAACTAAGTTAAGTGTACTTAAGTGAGTAGTTTACGTGCTTTTTCTGTTGGCTATAGCTAAATAGTTGAGCTATTGCTCTGTATCACAAACGAAAGCATTCTATTCATAAAATAAATATACAAGGTCCTATTATTTCTCTCTTTTTGTTTGCCTTTGACATGTAATTTTTCTATTTCCTCAAATAACAATGACTTTTAAACTTTTTTCCCTATTCTTCACTGATCCTCTTTTCTTTTAGACTCTTGACTCGGACAAAATATATGACTTTCTTTATTGTGTCCAATCCAATGTAATGCAGTGCCATGTACAAGCATAAACACTCACTCTCTCTCTCTCTCTGTATATCCTACAACACAAACTCAACATTTCTGTTAGCCATCGACATCCAGGCAATCATTTCATTACAAAGAGTAGAGCTGACGACCATTCTTTCACATTTTCATCTTTATCGCTTTTCCTCATTGCGTTTATGGGCTAAATTATTATTGTCCTTCTCCAACTCTATACGCACTTAAATGACCTGGCTAGAAATGCAAGGATGCATTTAGGACCTCTTCTCTTTCCCTCATTTTATACAGAGGTACTTTGTATAGCTTAGGTAATAGCACAAATGACATGACACGACACCCAAAATTATCTACTTTGGACTTACACTTTGCTTTATGAGCACCAACTTCAAATCTAAGTCAACTATGAGCTATTTGATATTTTTATTTACACTTTCCATAGCCCTCTAAGCCCTTTTAGCCTATTCTTCGGATGATATACAACCGACAGTAAGCGATTTAGACCTGCAAAACTTTAATAGTGTTACAGATAGGGCTATTAGAAACCCAATTTATACATTGTACTTGTATAAATAAATAAAATGAAGGAAAGGACTTGCTTGTTGTGTGTTCTTTTCCTTATCCTTCGTCTTCTAGAATACAAACTTCACGTTAAGAGTCAAACTCTTGAGTAATTCATCCTACCAACTCTACCTCACAATTAGAGCCTCCTTTACTATAGAATTTATAATGGTCATTAATGTATTTGTGTAGGTTGACTCCAAATGGACAACCATTTCAAGAGGAGAAAGAAGAGAGGTGGGCAAACTATCCCAAATTATGCCACATGATAATAAACCAACGTGAAGTGACCACCATGGAACTTTTCCTATACACCATAGATGTAACCAGAATGACCATGGCCTAAGGTCATTTTATTTTAATTACCAACTGCCTTTGCAAATTATGAAACATCTTGGAAAACAATAGCATGCCCTATTCCATTCCCTACTGGAATTCCCACATAAATATTATTTTACACTATTAATTGCACTAAGATATCTACGATTTCAAAATGACAAAATATTTATTCCATAAGAAATTAAGCTACTAGGATTCTATTCTCTGCATCTTAATGCTGCCGAATTTGAACATGAGGACCAACTGCCCGACCCAAAGCTAAAATCCCAATTCCATGCAAATAACCTATATTGACTGGGCAAATTTCAAAATTTTGTATCGAATTTTTTAGGGATAACTACTAAAGTTAAAGTAAGAAAATAATTCAGGATACTAGGATCAGGATAGTGTACGAAATCTGTAGATGTGGTAATAGTGTAAAGAGAAAATGTATTTTATTGTGTAGCAGAATGAAGCAATATGGACGAATGTCGTAAATAAATTTCACATCCGTGAAAGGTACAGAGGCTGGAGAGTGGAGTGTAGGAAGATAATGTGCCGAGGGGGAAGGGGGATGTGTATATGGCGAGAAATCGGAAATGGGTAATTTTCGTCTCTTGCACTGTTAGTTTTATCTCATGAAAAGCAAGTGGCAGTGCGAGAAATGATGAGGCCAAACTTCCTTTGATTTCCTTTGTTCAATCCCTCAAGTCACACTCCCGTTTCAAAAGACTCCGAACACTACAACAAAACAAACTGGCAAACAACCCGGCACGGCACTTTACGACTACTTACTACTACAATATTAACAGGCAGGGAGGGCATGCTTGCACTTATAGATGAATAGTCCATCACACGCATTTGTCTACACAATATCTAAAGTCAAAATCTTCTATAGCTAACTAGCTTCATTTTGCAAGTCACTTTCCCTCTTTTATATTTCACAGAAGTGTTTCTTAACTACTCGACCCTACATTTACTTCTATCTAATGATGTAAAGCAATATAAACATATATAATATATACGAGTATATATGAAATGAGTATGCTATAAGATATTTTTCAATGTATATGTATATCTACTCAATCATAATATGAGGTACCACATATTATGTCTGTACTTAGGTGAGTATTGGTGTCTGAAATCTATAAAGGTATTTCTTGCAAAGGTACTGCTGGAAAGGAGCGCTAAGGTATGTCTGAATACGTTCGTAAGTACCCAAGCATTCTGTTTATCGTAGATTGAAAGATTTTCAATTGTGAATTAATGGTGATGCATTGCTGTGTGTTGTTGTAAGGCTGATATAGATAAAGTAATCTGTGTGCACGATGACAATCTTTATGAGTTCATCATGAACCCAATGTGGAAAAGGAGATTTCTGGAAGTATTTATAGCAATACAGATAAATATATGCTTTAGTTTCGTAAATATTATAAATCAAATAATATATAGAAAATATATTATAGAATGTGTTAGGAAGGAGGAAGGGATTTGGAGTAGCATTGCCTTTTCTCTGTGTTCAAAGTGTTTGCTTTCATGTAAAATGGGGACTATAGCTAGTTGGTATACCATCTGATTTGAGTCAATGGTCCATGATCTTTCATTTGGTTGTTAGACGACAATGCATCGGAGTTTGAAAGTGACGTGAGTATATTCTGTTGAAGAGAATGAATTGAAAATCCAGGCAGAAGAAGAGTTGGCTTTAGTGCATTTAAGAGTCGACTGCACGTTCCTATTATAATATCTCACTATCTGAATTGATTTTACTTTAGAAAACAGTACTGTATACAAATACTTGCGATTTATCAGATGCATCGACTACTGGAAACAGATATACATCTACTACTAGTGTAGATATGTAATCTGTGCAGGGAAACATACACAGTGTACTTTTATCTATAGAGATAGAGAGCAATATTGTGAGAGAGTACATTGGATCAAATGCTAAGCGATATTCATACAGTGAATATGGAATGGAAAATAGAAGGTAGTGATTCACATGTGTATGATAGAAGAATAGAAGGCGACATGATCACAGAATAGGCAACTTAATGGGACCGGATAAATGCGATTTGATTTATGATCCTCAGACTTCTCTTCTATGTCCTACCATCCAACTATCCGAGCAATAGCTTCCTTTCCTCTGTCCTACTACACTCTCTCCTTTGGATTAGCCATGTACGTTGCTCTAGGAAATTTATATAAAACTGACGTTGTGTTTTGTTAAGCCTTCGCCATTAGTAAATAGTGATATAATCTCTACATACACCACTATATTTAGTTAAGTCAACTCAAGTTAAATTCAGCCCCCTCTTATTATTGCCCTTGCCGTACGGAGCTTAATGCTCTGCTCATTTCTCAATCCCGAAATCATTTCATTTCATTGCAACGCATTCTGCATCCTATGCGCCTTTTCTTTCACCTCATCTCCACAATTAATTCAAGAGAAAGACGTAGCAGACACAAGCTCCTGCTTTCGTTAAATATAATACAATTTTGCATGGCATACTTCTATTTAAGAGATTTGCAATTGCATATTGCAACAAAATTATAACAGAATGTTCAGCATGTGTTCCTCTGTATCTTTGAATATATCGTTTCTAATCATTGGCAAACAGATTCCCGAACGATACACAAAATTTCACAGAGCTTTTGCAATAACAACCATTTTTTAAATAGCAAAGCAACAAAAATGATGAGAAATGAGAAATGGCAGTTTCCAATAATAGACCTGTTTATATTGGAGATGTGAATTAATAATTCGTGCAACAAATTATTGAAAAGCGATTTAATTTAATTTTGAAGATTTCTAATTTTCAAGTTTTCGCTAAACTTAACGTTTTCAATCTATTTGTAATAATAATCCATGCATTTGAAAAAAATATGCTTAATTACATCAATTGACTGACCAAGACTTATTACAGTAGTTTGTAATAATATTTCAAAGACTGAACACCAAAAAAGTTCTATTCTCTGTGCCGATACCAATGTGGTTAGTATAACATCAAAAGATATGAGGCACTATGCACTAGTTTCACAGATTCGTTACAACTTCACGATTCCCAAGGCACATTAAGAAAGTTAATCATAATTAGGGGGAGCAATAGTGTTTCACTGGATGTGGGATCGTAAGTAAAATGTCTATTAAGATACAGTGGTGCACAATGCACATAATAATATTAGAATATTAATTTGCAGATGTTGGAAGATTATTTCTGCCGGTGAAATAAAGTTTGGTTTGTGTTCCTAGCTCCTAATTGAATAAACAAAGCAGAGGACACGCGTTTGGATGCAAATGGCAATATTTGGGTGCATTGAGTTTCATCACTTTCATTTGATTTGATTTGGAAGAGGGACTATAGTAGTGGAGTCGGCTCTCTCGGCAGCTCGGAGAATCTCCCCTCGCTACACTTTACTTGCGTTTAGCTCGGATCGATTTAATCAAAAGGCGATTTAGAGGAAAGTGAATTTTCATCAAGAGGCAAATATACATGTGTTAAAGTGTAGATCTCGTCTGGAGCTTTGGCTTTGGCTGGATACATTCATCTCCATTAAGACACGAGATTGTCATGTAATCAAGAGCAACGTATGTTGTAGGGATGCGGCAAATCCCATATTGTCACTCCGACCACCAACAAAGCCATTAAAACACAACTCCCTTGCATCATTTACATTTTATATTGAATTATTCTCACATATCCTGTAATCTCTGCCTCGGCTCCTTCCTACCCGTCTCTTACTCCCGTAAACTCCCGTTCTCTCTCATCCATACACAGATATACACTCTTATAGATAGCCAAGAGAAGGGCTAGTTTCCACTTCTACTCACCATCACTCCCATATTCATTTTACTCATGGCATTCTAATATTAGGAACAACACAAACTCAGAGTATATATACACACTCTCACGACTCACGCTCATCTCATCTTTTCGCCTTCAGTCAAATACAAAAGGATTCTCATACGCCAGCGTCATCTGAACCAACTTGGCTCTTTTAACATCTGTAAATGTCGACTTGCAGCAGTCCAGTGCAGAATTACAGGGAAAGGAACAAGTTTGGCTTCGTAAGTCAGGACTACGCATTAACAAACGACCTCTATCAAATAATATTATGCAAA
>JAAAYG020006169.1:0-10366 GCA_009936455.2 Tomocerus minor
TAATGTCGTAGTATATAGTACATCTTTCTGTTGAGTGTAGTCGTAGGGTAAGTGAAGCTACGTGAAAACTTTGAAATCCACTGTACTCTAAAGTCTCATGGGTGAATTCCCTGTCATTATCATTTCGTTGCGTGCATCGCACAGGTACCCATTTAGCTATTTATCAAAACACAACGCTACCCAACCGTCACAAAAAATCCCCGTCTACTCTCCTGCTCATCATCTTTCTAAAGAAAAGCAAATAGGAAATATATTCTGCGAAAAGCTATCTAAAGATAAAATCAAGTAATCTTGAGACCGATTAAAATTTTTCTATCCAAAAGTCTCACTCTCCTATTCAAACTAAATCTTGTTATAGTAAATATTCATTCTAGGAATGAATAAATAATTTTAGAACAGGAACACGACTGCGGTTGATTAGTTGCAGACAATTAGAAAATATCATGCAATCTAATTGAATATATTTATAATGGTGTAGCATGGCGTAACGTTTATTTAAAACATTTGATTTTACTCGCCCAACACGACATGTAAATGAAGAAAAGGAATCGATGGACGTCAAGAATGGCTCCTGGCTACTAAACTTTACACATAAATAAATTGTTTGTGCTACACATCCCACAAATTCAAATCACTTCCAATAAATATTGCATGAATTACGTTTACGTGTGTTTACAATGGATGTCATGTTTATAAAGTGTCCGCTCACCGAAAACTACTAACGGCTACTCATGAATATTGGAATTGAACATTTGAATGTCTCAATTGTGTAGAGAACAGTGTAATGCATGCAAGGTACATGTGCTGGTGCTGTCCTACGATATTATGAAAAAGGTTAAATATCAACATCAATCCAATAGCAATTTAGCAATTACAGTCGTTTACCCAATAAGGAGACAATAATCTACCTGTGCATGTATCATTTTTGCCGATATTTTATCATTTGTCTATGCATTACGACTCAATTACTCATCGTAAATTCATATCTCACGGATCATTTGTTCTAGAGATTCAGTGTGCTGGCATAACTATCATCTTCGCAAGAACTGAATATCTGCAGATACTACATGTCACGACATTATTAGAGCAATTGTAGCATGCTTTGACTTGGTTGTAATACATAGGTACTTGCCTGCATAATATTAAAACGATTCGTCGACTCCAATAAGCAAAACAAGGCTAACCACTTTATTACTTTTACAAGGATACTAGTGGTTTATTAAGTTAAAGCATTTTTACTGGGATGATTATGTAGGTACATACATGTAGGTACTATATAGTAGTTACCTATAGTATCTAGTTTCGATCCTTTCGTTAACATTATTGGTAAACATTAAAGAGAATATGTACGTACATGGTTTGCAGAAATCACATTACAAGGAAATATATATTTACCTTAAATAAGTAAATTATAGTCCCTTTGGTCAGTCAAAACAAAACAGCATAAATTTATTGCGTGCCGAAAAATATTTTCTGTGCAAAATTTTCAATTTTCTGACATGGATGAGCGCTTATTGTCAGCAGAGCAGGAGACCAGGCAGCCTCTTCACAACACTTATTCTACGAAATACTTAATAATGTAGAAGCGACGGCTATTATGAAACTATCTCCTTGATTTTCGACGTTTAAAAGAAATTCTTGATCTTTATTCAGGTAAATAGCTTCGTGAACTATTTAGATGCGCCTTAAACTGTTCCAACAACTTCTCGATTAATATCTTGCATGTTAGCATTACTATTGGAAAGATCATAGTATGTTATCGAGGAAATATTTTCTTTCAATTATCTGCTGTAGTTATTGGCCTCCATAAGGCTCCCTTAAAAAATGGTCCTTCCTCTCCGTCGCATCTGTACTGAAGAAGACAAGAAAATGAATGGGCAGGGGATGGATCTACAAACGTAGATATATAATTTAGATACCTACATATATAAAAAAGGATTTGTCTATTATCTAAAATGCTCAGTGTCACGTCAGCCGGTTTGTTAAATTTTCTGTCAAGGTTTGTTTATATGCTGACCAAGTCAAGTTGCACTAACTGTACCTCTGTGACATATCCCACTGTGTCACTTCATTCATATTCCCTTTGTAGTGGTTTATCTACCTGTAAAATCATTGATTAAATCCATGCTACCCTCCGGGAATAATATATTCCTCCTCCCCTACACTGTAAACATCTTGAGAGCTGAACCGCCTTTTTGATAGGGGTACTCAACATCCAACAAGGTAACCCCACCGCATAGCTATGCCCTATACACCTACGTACATCTACAGATGTGAGTGAGGTTACTCAAAAAATTATTTAGATATTAAGCATTCAGCCCAGCAATTTATAATATTTGTAAGTATGATAAAAGCAGATGTATCTTCGCCTTTCTGGGACTAAAATGTCATAAAGCAATTCATTACATTTCGTTTCACCACGGTGCATCTCCAATATAGATACAGATACGCTATATCTCTAAATGGATAAGAATTACTATATATGTCCTAGGAATTAATGTGCATACAAAGATGATGGAATATGAAGTTAACGTGGATTGAAGAGAGCTAAGCTGAAGAAGACTGTAAAAAGGCCGCGCGTCACTTCTTCAAGATATGTTTATTGATTACATTACATTAAATCCCGAGAGAACACAATGTTGATGGCAGTGCACTAGTGCTCGAAACTCAATCAACATCAACGTAATAAAAAGGAACCGGTCACAGATAGCTGACCGAAGAACCGAATAATATATTCATACAATAAACACACTCGCTTGTCCTTACACTATCTCTTTATAATTCCATCATGTCGATAACTCAGCTATACATTTCTTCAACCGAACTTAATGTAGCTGGCAGTCAGATAAGAAACGAATGTTCTAGCTATACACAACAGTCTTGACTGAATGAAAAGGGTAAAAATATCAAGATGTGATTTACAAGAAGATTGACCGTACAGATAAATTTAGCTGTGTATAGCTACCTTTTCCAAATATTTATTTGTCAGCTCGGATTATCCATTTTATTAGCTTGTTAATCTGAAGTCATGCAGCCTGCCAATCCCTACGCGAATTGTATAAATAATCAACTAGCTATTTACTCTTTCTCAGAATTTATTTATCCATTTACAAATCATAGCCGCTATGTAAATTGAATATCCTCGCTTAGTTACATAATTTCATGAATGAAGGAACTTTTTCTCCATTTGACATCTCGGCGTCTCTTTATTGCTTTCTCTATCTTGATACTTGGATCTAGAGTTGACTTGTTCAACTACACTTACGTATCTGTAGATATAAAAGCTAAATCCGTGTATAAGAGGAGGTGAAGCTTGAAGTCATTAAATTAAAACCATTAGATCTCCAGGGATAAAATTGTTTACTCATGTTCGTAGCGCTAGTTATTGTTTCAGCAGCATCATCGTAAATACTTTTATTTCTTTAGGATCAGTGTAGCTGCAGCTAGCGATAAGCAATGTCACTGATAATGCCATATTACAACAGCTATAGATAGTTTATGTCCTTTATTAGACGCTTCTTTAATTCAATTCCCTATCGCTTAGAACTTTCGTTAAATCTCAGACTTCCATTACATATATCCTAGTTAATTGAAATAGTCTGTAGTCACTCAGAGTATAGCCAATGCATAGCCAATGCGAATAACGCAAAGTGTGAGACGGAGAGCAACGGAGGAAGGACCAAAAATTGTTCATCCGACTTGACTTTTTGTCAACAAAAGTCTCGAAAGCTTAATGGTCTCTAATGATATCATGAAAGAGACAGTGAGTTCTCATCCGTCGTTTGTTTCTCTGGGCAGGATGGAAAAAGGTTGTAATGTGTCGCAACTCTATGAGCTACAAGGCGACAATGAGTCTCACTGACAAAATACTCGCGTTGCTCCCTTTTTTCACTCCTTTTCCAAGACTAATGTCAACTCGGGCATTTCATCTGCTCTTTCATTTCCCTGCTTGGCCCAGCTAACTAGCTTTACTCTTTTTTCAGTTTACATAAAGCTTATGAAAAATAATAATACAATATTGTACAGTACATAAAGGATGCTAAATGTCTCTTGAATATCCTTACATATTAAGCTCCATTAAATCACTTATTCTAAAAATGGACTTCATTTTTGACAATTAAATATGACAAGAAGTCATTTTTTTAATTTAATACAGTGATTTATCCAATAATTTCACAAAATTCATAAAATAAAAAAATTATGGTTGGACACTATACGTCGTAAGATTTGTTTAAGTTTCCATGTCTCAATCTGTTCTGACTTCTATTCATGAAATATTTAAAAAAAGATTCTATAAGAAATATCATTAATCCATACTCTATTGAGAAGTGAATTTATAGCTACAAATAAATATCTCAGCAGAGTTTCTGGTTTTGTAAGTTTTGTTCGTCAGCATTAATATATTTTATGGCTGGTGAGCCTTGTATGATGTACATATAAGGTTGTTTGAAATTTTATCAGTAGTTGTAAGTATGTAGTTAGGTAATACGTATTTTATTTGTAGCACTGGTAAATAGTGGAGAAGAGTATTTGGGCTAAGTGGCTGAATGTGAAAGGATGAGAGTAGGTAAATGAGTAAAGAGAGAGAGAGAAAGAGGGCTAAGTAGATTCTGAGAGTGTCGGTCGGTAGCAGTATACTGAAGACGTATCCCTAACTGCGCCATAACTCAATCGGCTGGAGATAAGACTGGAGGACGAGAAGTCGGAGCAACTTGTAGGGTCGGTAATTAGAGGTGCATCACCATTAGTTTCCAGCTACCTTCGAGCATAGTGATGTCTTCATTACCGAATTATTACTTTATTACTCAAATTTCCACTTGACTCATTTATTCCTCACGCCTCCGTTTTTCTGTCTTCCGTATCTAAACTACATTCGCATCTAGATAGCCAAGCCAGGCCTGGCCAGCTCTATCAAATTCCAATGCTATTACGATAGTGAAGTTGCCTTGACTTGGGCTTGACTGGATTTGAATCCCTTGCATCACATTGCCATACAGTGAGTGTATGCTGAGTATAGCTAGTCCAATTGATAGATAAGAGGATTGTTACTAAACGTAGCCTACTACCTAATTCTGAGAGGAAGGGAAGGTGAGTTGACGAAAGAGTTCCTGCCTTGGTTTACAGGGAGAGAGAGAGAGAGAGAGAGAGAGAAGCAGTGAGGATATTTACACATTTTCGCTCTCAACGCACTAAACATTAGCTTCTAGATTTTTTTCTGTGGAAATGCTTAAATTTCAGATAAACAGAGCAAGTTAGAATGACTAATCTGAATATCTTATCTCTGCAGCTATCCATTCTGATTCACTTATCTCTTTCCTATTTCATTACCACCTTCAACCTTCCCGTCTTCGTCCCACACAATCCACAGATTAACTCACTAAATTAACATTAGCTTCAATTCAACGCTTAATGCACTTTCTTAGGTCAAGTCCTCGACTCAATCCAATCTTATCTACAGCCACAGTCTTTAGCCAAGGCTGAGATTACTTACTTATGTTGTTTTGTCCGTCGACGAGATACGGGATAACTGGATAATTGTGTCGACATTCATTAAGAAATAAATCCATAAAAATATCTGTAGCTCCACTGCTTAATGTTCAATCAAATCAACTGCTCCCAGATACATCAATGCAACAGCTACAATCCTATTGCAATGATATGTCAACAACGTCACAATCTTGACAGACCACATTTAAAATCTCTATAACCTAACTATTCGTACGTGCTATGGAAACTGATCTCTCATTCATTTATTTATTTACCTAGGAAATTACCTGACAAGAAATGCAATATTCAATAATGTATACAAATAAAAATTGTATACATTAGGATTTAGTATTCCAACAAGGTAGACATACTTATGTAGCCTTTTGAATTCCACTTATCCGACAACAATCATTTTATTTCCAAAATCAATTTATAGTTTAACCGTAAAGCAAAGTCCTTTCTTCGTCGATCCAAATGATCACCTACTCAATTCCGTCATGGAATGTAGATAGACTAAGCAGGTAGCTAAATAATATGAACTGTTGAACATGAATGTATTTAGGTACCTAGACATTTCACTGAGAATGCTCAGAAATAAATCCGCATGGCTTAATCAGATTTAATTTAGCTAACTACTTAGGGACAGAAGTTGTTGACATCTTTGAACATCATCAAATTAATATCCGCATTGGGCGAGGACAACGTAGCCATTTTTCCCATTAAAAACCAATTAAATCTGTTTACAATATTCGAATCTGACAGAACGGATGACTCATTGGAGTGTGATACCAGTGATGCGCCATAGACACAAGTAATGCCCAACTTGAGTAGGTACTTGTCAAATTGTCAATAACACAAAGCTTATTATATTCAATTGAAAGGTTTAACTTTAATTCGTTAAATGCCTGACCCTCTGCTACATATTACCAAGTAAACTTCCCGTCTAATCAGTTCAACAATAAAAACGAAACAGGAAAACGTTACAATTTCTAATAAAAAAACTACAACTAATTGTGTTTATTCATTTAGTGCGCATTTTTTATTTATAAATTAATTTCGGAATGAATGTATACTGGTATAACTGAGTGAACTTAGAAAAATTATCTGCAATTAATGGTTTCTCTAACGTAAAAATTATCTAGAATCGACTTGTACTTTAAGTGAGACTGAGGAAACCTTGACTTTTTTATTTACTTAAATTATGGAATAGTGATGCATAGTAGAGCCATGCATTTAGATTATTTTGGTACGTGAGGATTTCTATCATAATCCAATTTTCTGATGGCATTTAGACAATGAGAATTTGGAGTAGAATGAGCAGGAGTCACAGAGCGTAACAGAAGGGTAGAGATTATTAATTCCCTTAAAGCTGAGATAGGAGAGCTACATTTCCCATTACACAGAGAGCAAAAGCAATGCAGCCATGTATATAATGCAGTTAGTTTGTAGATAGCCGAAATGGCCACCCACCTGATGACTACTCCAATTATCTATATCTCGTCTGAAAACAGCACTTTCTTCCTAAGGTGCTCCACATTTCCGAGTAACTATTTCTTGGTGCATTTACATTGTTACAGTAATGCAGGCACATTAAGATAAAGGAGATACTATGTAACATAAATAAAGTCGGGAGCTAGAGAAGAAGAAAGCCCGGCAACAGTAGCTAAAGCATTGCGACATCCAAAGCAACCATGCACGCCATGTTTTCGGAAGAGACACCTTTGAAGTCACTCGCACCTTCACAATCAAAATCAGTACCAAAAATAAGCGGGAAGCTTTGCCTTCGAAAAAATCCACAATTTACAACTCTTTCTTGTCACAACTCTTCTAGTCTACAAAACAAATGTTTAGCTATAAATAGTAGAGCACAGCATCTTGAAATCCTTGTTATAGTTCTTAGTGAATAGAATGTGAAAATATTTAGCGGCACTATTGGTTTCTCAAAAGATAGTGAAAGTGTAAGTTTATGATTGGAATTGTATTAAGAGATGTAAAGACAAGAGTTTTTACAAGTATGAGCGTATAGTTTGAGGAAGACGGCATCTCAGTTATAAAAAAGGGTCTTTTAAGGGATCTTTCTAGACATTTCGCTTGAAAAGTGTAGGGGTGAGGAGTGCACGCTATGCTCTTTCCATGTCATGTCGTGCTACGCTACTCGTCTTGCGTTTCCCCAGCCAACGCTACTAAGAAGGCTCTTTTCTCTATAAAATGAGCCGGTCGTCGACAAAACAAGGATTTCCATTAAGGCACATTCTACAGAAAAGAGAGGCACACGGAAAATGATATCTTTGGGAGTAAATATCTTTAATATTTATAAGCATTTTGAGTTGAGAGTTTGAGAGTGGCTCAGCTAAAGTGATCTTGCCCATTCTCCCTCTGTTCTGCTTTTTCCATTTAATTCCATCGCATGCATCTCTGTATTAATAAGGAAGACAGACAAGTAACGTGGGTAAAAAGAACAGGATTTTCCTTTTATAGGAAAGTGAGTGTGTGAGGGGATTTTGTTAAGACACAGAAACATAATAAGCAAAGCTTTAATTACCACTGACTAGCTGATGGCCGCACTCAATTGAGTCAAGTGAAGCATTTCGGGTGTTCTTTGACTTCCAGCCTTCTTTAATTTACTTTAGCAGCACATCACATTAGTACTACATCAGATGCATTAGTTATCCTACATTACAGCCTACTACCAACAGTTTACAAAACCCTCTGAGCTAACAAACGCTGGAAGATGTTTTCAGATGAGAGTCTTTGCCGTGTGTGCCTAAGTAGCCTGCCCTGGTTTGATTTGACCTAATGCGTCAGATAATTATTTTGATGTATACCAGTCATTTTTACACTGTACTGCACCGCTCTGACACAACAGGCAAGTAACTACATGCAAAGACCCATGACGACCCTCCGCAGGCAGACCACAGACAACCAAATCTAATTACAAACATATTGCTTATTCTTCGAGACACAAAGTGAATCTGATGTGACTGCGACTGTCCCCACCAGCAGCGCTAAGAATTACGGGCACGCTAGAGCCTTAACCCTTCGACTTGTGTCCAACATCAATTATCTACACATCTGCATTTCAAATACTTTGCTCTAATAAACTTCTACTACAACTCATCTCCTGCATGGAAGACAGAAAAATCATTACACCCTTCCCAGTCAAAGATTGAGCAATTCAAACAGAAGATTATTTCATCGAAGAAAGTTACTGCCTTTATATTTCAATTCCTTTTTTAGACTTATTAGGCTAATAACTTTCAACTCTATCGATGCATCCATATAAATGAACAGAATTATTATCGATAGCATCTTAATGAACACATACGCAGTACCTTTTCATTTTTAATGCGTGCTAATTGTCATCGTCTTCCCTTGGCTTAGTTTGTTTTCATTGAGATTTCCTTCTCAATCTCGTTGTTCTGTTCTCTAAGGATTATTGAAATTAATCATGTATGGTGACTGACTCACCTCGACTTATGCAAACTAAACTTTATATGTAATATTCAGTGCTATATCATTATCAATGCTGTTCCTGTCATAATTGCATCATTATTATGTATAATCATGCCCATTTCATATGTGTCTAAAGATAAGTATAAGTGAACATTTCATTTGTTTTTCTCCAGCCTACTCAACACGACGGAGGATAGACATTGAAATTTAATGTGACTACATGCATCGAATGACTATAGTCTAAAAAACTAGAATTGTTTGATTTTCGTCACAGCTAATTATTTTTTAGTCTTTACTTTACTGGTAATAAAGGTGAGCAATCCGTTGCGCCATAATACACCAGAAATCTCCGCCCAACTTTTTACATTTTTTCCTTACATCCAAATTCAAGATATTAATGGGCAGTAAACGTGATCCCATGGCAACTTCTAAGAAATGCTCCGAAAAATATTTCGTTGTAATATTTCAAAATGCCCCGTACACGGCTAATATTCTATGTAAAATAATGATTCTAAATCATGAACAAAACTATTTCAAAAAAATGTTTACTTATGTGTCATAACGTGGTAGTGTCAATTGCAAGAGCAATTATTAACGTTAGCTTACACTATCTGAATTTTGCTGCTCTTTATCGTTGAATGACATCATTTTGTTTTAACACACTAAAATTACAAACTTAAACAAACCACGCAACAATATTAAGGGCAAGTGACAGACTATTCTGTTGGAATAATGCATAGCAGAAACTTATAATAGTATCATTCATATAATCTCTAGTATTGTACATAATTTAAACAGTCGTTATTAGTTACCTAGCTGCCATGCCTATTCATTAACGAAAAGCGAAACTGTCATCGCATAATTTTTTAAACGTAGTCATTGCATTGCTGTGGAACATGAATACTTTATGTGATGACTCACGAGTCAGTTGATCAGTTTTGATTTAGAAACACTTGCGTTCTTCATCTCATGTTATGATCAATTAGCATAAACTAAACTTAGGTACCTACAAATAGCATAAACTAAACTTAGGTACCTACAAATAGCATAAACTAAACTTAGGTACCTACAAATAGCGTAAACTAAACTTAGGTACCTACAAATAGGTTTCTTCGCGACAATGTGTCTCAAACAGACCGACAACATACGTCTCAACACAAAAGTTTTTCATTTCGAGGCAATGTGAAAATCCTTCTTATCAAAATGTTTCAGTTCAAATTTTATGTTTTTTTGAAAAACAAAATGCTTTTTTATCATTTATTGGTCGAAATTTTAAATCTTCATTTTTGTTAATCATATGACCTGATTGACCCAAAACTGATCGAGTTCTGTATGAGAAAAAACAAATGTATTAGGTTTGGTACAGGGCGTCCTTTAACATCAAAGTTAAAGTAATTAAATTAAATTTTGATAAATACCTAGAAAA
>JAAAYG020006180.1:0-23860 GCA_009936455.2 Tomocerus minor
ATATGGAATACACCTACACACAAATATGGCGTAAATGAATGAATGATGATTTTAATTTTATTATTGGTTTAGCTTAGGTACCTACACCAATTGCAATTAAATGTAATTGCACCCGATTATGGATAGCTTAGATATAATCTCATTTCCATATCTCCACAAACTGCAGCAAAAGTCTAGTCTTGACCTAGAGTAAGCAAATACTCCCATTTATTAAACCATTTCATGTTTAGTATTACTACAATTGCCGAACAAAAACCATCTCAACTACACACAATAAAATCAGCTAAATCAAATGCAAGAATAATTAAGTACCTAAGTACCTAGTTATTATTATTATAGTTTTTTACAAGTTTACAAGACAGTTAGATGTTAGTACTCCAGAGTTTTCAAAGTAATGGAGCAATTACAAATCGAAATATAAAAATGCTAACTCAAAAAAGAAATTCGTTAGACATAAAAAGCATATTGCATATTGTTGTATGGGTAAAATGCGTGTACGTTAAATAGAGTTTTACAGTCTTTTGTAAAAACAGTTGTCTGTCATGGGTTTGAGTTCTAAGTTCTAATCAAGTGCGAGAAGCACAATATTTTGAGACTGCATGATTAAATTGAAGATGCAACATGATGTAATGATTGGAATGGGGTGTGTTGTGTCTGACGTCTGATATTTACAAAATGCATCCGAATCGGAATTGTAGGCCATGAGGCCGAGGACGAGAACCAGCGTAGGACGGTAACGTTACAATTCTTAAAGTTGCTAAAGCGTGAGACAAAAAGTACATCTATCGCAGCTTAGCTTAGGTCTTTAGGTCCTTATTATTATGTGATCCAACAACAGAGTAGGCACTGGGCAAACGATGAAACAGACTTTAACAGACAACAGACATAGGCATCTATATACATACGCAGACAGACAGAGGCTTACTTACGGTTTAGTTAGTTGAGCGTTTTGCTTTGGTAGGAAAGATTCATAATAATATTATGCTATATTCGAGGACTTTATAGGTTGATACACCTTTATTAGCTACTGTGATGTGGGTCTCTTAAACGCTTACAGACAGGCAGAGTACTCACATAGCATAGCGTATGGTGATGGTGATGGTGAACTGCTCGTTTACGCGTTAGATGATAGAATTTGTTAGAAGATTGCCACTTTTTCTGAATAAATACTTAATACACAGCAATCATCCATCAACTACTCAATTATATACGTGTAATTGTGCTCAATTGAACTATCCTGTCAACTCCTTGTCACAAGTCAATCAATCTTCAAGACAAATTAACCGTAAGTAGTCAAATTGTATACACAACTTATATACAAGCCTTTGATATCCCATTCAATTACTTACAGTTTCCTAAACTCAACAATTACGGCTAACACGCATAATTATTACTTGCGTGTACCGTATACACTTTACTTTTAAAACATCTATTGACGACATTATAATCACTGCTAAATAAGTTGAAGTCTGGCCAGAATAACTATATTAGCTAACTGACTGCACTGGGTATTTAATAGAGTAATTTTTGATATAGTACCAGACAAAGTAAGTGACAGACAACGGCACAGAGCGTAAAGCAAAAGTCGCAGTAAAAAATACAAATAAAATCTAAATTTTGAGGTGACAGATTCTACTAGTGATTAGTTACAGTTGTTCGTATACCTGGAATCTTCTTGCTGAAACTTTGGACTGAAATCTTGTTTTTTATGGTCCAGGGATTAATATTGATATTTTTGTAGCGGTAGACTGTTATGTATACATTTGCTATTGTTGCTTAATGCCAAAATGACAAATGACAACTTTTATAGACATTAGTAACTTAGAAATAGATATGTAGAAGTTCAAATTCACAGTTATACACTAGGACGACTAGGAAATATCATAATAATATATCTATGATAGATTTACGATTGAAAACTTGTAGGACCTCCGATAATCCGATCATTCGGTTTGATCTTCTATCTCTTGTTCGTTAGCTTAAAGCGGAATATTCTTCCTTATAAAGAATGAAACAAATTTTCGATACATTTTTATCAGCAGGCGGCACTTACTGGGCATTGTCAGTGACCTGAAATACGGACAAAACTGTTACATAACTAAAATATCCGGAACACTACGGGAGATTCGCTCAATCTGGCTGGCTTGAAGCTTGATAGCAGCTGGCAGCTAAGGATAAACATCTATGATAAACAACCGAAATCGTCAATAGTTGAATTTGGGCATAAACTTGTGATAATCGACATCATGAAGAACAAAACCTTTCGCAAAATGTGACATTTGGTTCCACCGCATTCACTACTACAACCCTTTAGGTACTCATTTTGATTTTTTTTTAAATTTTCCGTAATTTGTCTGTAATTTTGTTTTCATCAGTGTTTGATAGCATTTATACTTACTACATAATATTTATGTCACGAATGTTTTTTACTTTTCAACAGATTATTATGCCTTGCGTTTAAGGATCTTTTATGCGTTTTTCTGGCTTCGAGAGTCTGAATTTTGAATGTGCTATTGATAGATATACGTCGTGTCATTAAAACAAGCTATATATTTACTGCTGTTCGTCAGGATTTGGCGTTTCCTTTACATATATCAATTTGCCGACTCTCCAGAATAGTTATATAGTTTTCGCAGGTATGATTTATGCACAAAAGTGTTGTCTAAGTTTTAATAAAATTAATAATTTACGCCAAGTGTCTTGTAAAATAATAAATTCCTTTGAGTAATTGATGTTGATTGGGATATTTTTTTCTTTCAGACTTCCAGATATTGAGTAAAGGGACCTGAGAAACATCGAGGTGTTAATTAAAGTTAAAGCCCTGGCCAAGTAAACATTGGAAATGGCAGACAGTGCTAGTGAAAGCGATTCGAGTTCCATTAATGAACCGATTATGATGCCACCAAGTCCCGTTACTCGGGAGCAGCTTCATAAAAGAATCGAAAGTCTCCAGCAACAGAATCGGGTTCTAAAAGTCGAGTTAGAAACTTTCAAACTTCGAGTTAAAGCTCTTCAGGAAGAAAATCGCCAGTTGAGACAAGCTTCTGTTAATATAGTAAGTTCTATAGTGGCGGCCCAAGGTTTTATTACTAACTTTTAAGTACGTATATTTTTATACAACTTATTTTTTTTACAATGTTGCAAAAACGAGAACAAATCATGTGTACCAAATGTGTTCATGAAAGTGTAAAATTAATTTTTAGCAAAACAAAGCGGAGCAAGAAGAAGAATATATATCAAACACACTTTTGAAAAAAATTCAAGCTTTAAAGAAGGAGAAGGAAACATTAGCGCATCATTACGAACAGGAAGAGGAATGTCTGACCAATGACTTATCTCGTAAATTAAATCAGGTAAAGGAAGGGAATTATCATTCTAAATCTAAATAAAAACTATTATAATCTAAACATTCCTAAACTATAACTAAATGTAGCATGCCATTTAACAGCAGAGATTGTTTACAATTTTAGTTGAGAGCCGAGAAATGTAAACTTGAGCAGACATTGGAGCAAGAACAGGAATGTTTAGTTAATAAACTTATGAGAAAAATTGAAAAACTAGAAGCAGAAACTGTAGCTAAGCAAAGTAATCTGGAACAACTTCGTCGTGAGAAAGTTGAATTAGAAAATACTTTAGAGCAGGAGCAGGAAGCTTTAGTCAACCGGTTGTGGAAGCGTATGGACAAATTGGAAGCTGAGAAAAGGTGAATTAATCTACAATGGCAATTATGCATTGGAATAATTGTTGCGAGAAAAATTCTATTTTATGGTTACGACTTAATTTTTTTGTATTTCTGTAGGAACTTGCAAACAAAAGTTGAAAATCCGAATTTGGATTCAAGTCAGCAAAGTCTTGGCAGTGGGGGAGGTGGTGAGCCTCACTTAGCCACAAGTAATTCCTCTCACGTCAGCAATTCAATAAATTCAAGTTCTGATGAAAATGAAGCAAAAGGAGATGAGAATAATAAAATCAACTTATTGCCCGTGGCGGACGGAGACGCAGTCTCTCTTACTGGAAATGTTCAACATTTGCGAAGTGAAGTTGAACGGCTCAAATGTCAACTTTCTGTTGCTCAACAGCAACGTAATAGCTTAATACATAAATTTCCCATGAACGAATTAAGAAAAGTCATAACTTTAATTGAATAATGTAATTCTAGATACAGAAAAAATGACTCAATACGCTTTAGAAGAACGTCAAATTCGAGAAGAGAATCTCCGTCTCCAGCGTCGTCTCCAATTAGAAATGGAGCGACGGGAGGCTCTCTGTCGACATTTGTCTGAATCTGAGTCCAGTCTTGAAATGGAGGACGAACGTCATTTCCATGAGTCTCTTGTCGCTGCTGGAGTGAGTAACCAGTCTGGTATTGGACTGGGCTCTCTTAGCGGAGGAGGGAGTGGTGCTCACCACAGTTGCGGTGCAACGCCTGGAGGTTCTGGAGGAGTAGGAGCTATGCCAATTCGACCACGTCCGACTTCAAGTCCTGGTCCATTTGTGCCTTCTCCTGGATCGGGTTCAAGGCCTATGAGTCCTGGTGAAGATAATTATGGTTTACTAACACAAAAGTTTCTTTTGATTTCCTCATTTTAGTATGGAATACGTCAATATGGTATTTTTTTTCTTTTTCTGTAGGTCTTCACTTGTCCTGTGGAGGCAACAGCAGTAGAGATGTTTTAATGAGTCCTCCAAGTCCCGTTAGCCGTTGCCATTTATGCAATGGACACGGATGGGTTGTCCCTCACAGTATTTCGGGCGGTCCTCTAGTCGTCACTACAACTAGTGGGTCGTCCTCTAATCAAGGTGGTCCTTTCTCTCAAGTGGTCTCTTCCTCGTCGCCACCCATTCGACATTCCAGCAGGGAGAGATTCGCTCGTCCAGCCCCTCCACCCCGTAAGAAAACTATTCTATTTCAAAATAAACCTGATAATTAATCTGAAATAATCAACTAACGGACTAATTAATTGTGAATTTGCAGACGACCGATCACAAGAACCCCGAACTCCTGGAGATAGCACAATGAGCAGTCCAGCACCAAGTCCCGCCCCGCTGGAAATTGTCATGAGTCCTGCAGCAGCTCCATCCCCCTCACCTATGGACACGTCTAATAGAACTTAAAACTTAATAATTATATTTAGCGCAGGATTTGCATAGAGCCCATTTACATATGCGGCATCATTGTGTTATAAATCTGATTGTCGATTACTGATCTATGATACTAATATTCTCAATGGGAATAAATTGTGAATGTATAACGTTAAGGGTTCCCTCAGAACACCAATAATTGTTAACAACTAGATTTCACCATTTGTTTGGTGTTTAAATGGTTATCGTATAAAAATAGGCTTAGAGCGTGATGGAAACTTCCAATAGTTATGATAATATGTATTTGGTAAAAAGTGTAGCTTCCTGCTATTCACCACTTTGAAATTCTTAATGTAATACATAATTGCTTGCTATTAAATCTTACGTAAAAAATTGTGTAAACAATTAAATGTGGAATGAACAGGTACTATTATAAATGCTTAACTCTTTCAAATGTCTATGCGAAGTTTACCTGTTAAAGTAATTTACTCGTCATGATAATTATTATCAACTAAGAAGATAAACTATTTTGTTTTTTTTTGGATATAACTAAGTAATTCATTCTGTTGTGCTAAATATAGTAACATCATAAGGTTTTCCCTCGTTATAACTAAGTAATTGCATTACGTTTAGTATGCTAATTTTTCATTTCTCATGTAGTTAATCCAGGGTTTCGGAAAACAAACAATATCCTAGGTTTTGGACTCATCACTAAATATATGGTTTTTCTTCTTAGTTAGCGCGGTGCGTCATTACTGACTACTGACTGAACTCCTTATTCTATTATGAATAGGAATTAATTAGTTGTTAATTATTTATGTATAGCTAGTGATTGAATAGTTTAACACATTGGACTCCTGATACATCCATGTCCATGCATGAGTTTCTTCAAGGTATACATTCGGATAATAATTACTAAAAATGTTATACAAGCCAATAGAACCTTAATTAGTTTTAGTTTTATGATTAGTAAATAAGGTAATCAATGCTTGCTGTATTTCAACTATGAATTAAATGCCTAATATGTTAAATTAATAATTGTTACCTTTGTACCTTTTGTTAGCTATTCAATTTCTTTGTTGTCCTTTCGTTTTCTATTCCGAAATAAAAGTGGAATCATTAAATATCTAGCAAATTAATTTAATGAATTCTGCAAGAAGACTTGCAGACTGATGTTAGTTAGGGTAATTATTAAGACTATTAATTATCGATCGTTGAGTAGCTAATTGTTAAATCCGTAAATAAATGTTCTACGTAACAATAATATAAAATCGTCTATTTATTTATTTATCATTATTTCTTAGATTCCCAAGATATGTTATGTAATATTTTTAAATAGAAGTAGAGAGGTAAACCATGAAAATCATGCCATTAACGAA
This sequence comes from Tomocerus minor, assembly GCA_009936455.2. Taxonomy (NCBI): domain Eukaryota; kingdom Metazoa; phylum Arthropoda; class Collembola; order Entomobryomorpha; family Tomoceridae; genus Tomocerus; species Tomocerus minor. The sequence goes on from JAAAYG020006180.1 coordinate 6,462, forward strand.
TATATGCAGAAAAAATACATCAATTTTTCATTTGTTTTGTTTACTGGAATTTTTCATTGATACACATTTCTTTATTTTCCGACTAATATCATTGCAATTGCATTCATAACGTTCGCAATTAACATTTTCCTTCTCTTTATTAGTATATATATTTATAATAGTCCGATTTATTTAAGGTGTTGATTATTTACTATGTATTATAGGTTTCGTTTTAATCTGTAGCACTTTTAAACAATACTACGTCAATATATTACGTATGATTTTATTAAGACTAAACATGTGTCACTAATACCGTATAAATAAGTAGGGAACGTTATTTTTCTCCGAAAATTTCTTTTTTAGGTTAATGCGCAACTGAGCTGTCATAAAAAAGCCGGAACGAAATCGTGCAAATGAAATGAACAAAATTGGTTTATTTGTTTTTTACACACTACTGTGATGAAAATATGAGGAGTCTGGTCTGGTGTGCTTGCAGCAAAAATATGTTTATTATTATGACGATCTGATAAAATGGATTTTCATGCCAAAATCCTGTCTCTACAAAAGTCTATTTTCAAATGCAAACACAAGCAAAATTCTTGCAAACAGCAAAAGGAAGTAGGAATATGATTATTGCTGAAAATTGCAAGGAACTACGTGATTTACGTGAATTTATAAATTTTACAGGCAACATGGCATATTTTAAAGAGTCAATCCTGTTGGCATATTTCGTACACAACTACGTACATTCGGATCGGGTGCATTATTTCGGTATTTTAAAAATTCTATAACTATATAACCACTCGGCAGCAGAGGTGAGGGAATGCTTGAACACAATATTGATATACAACAATTTGAGTAAAAATTATTCGTTGAATCCACCCTAAGAAAATATATTTTTCAAGTATAGAAATTAATTTCCTTACCTTCCACTAATTACAGTACATAAGAAAGAGAGAAGAAGAATGATGTATAATATTATGATCTATAGCAATAAAACACACGCAGGTATTTTAAGTTAAGTTACTGACAATGAGACAATGGATTTTCATCAAAATCACATTGGCTGGGCTAGAGTCTAGGAAATGTTTTCGCCGAAGGAGGTGAATTTTATTATTAGCCAGTTTAATATGTAAAATACATAATAACGACTCTGTTATTTTGCAACTAATAGTTATTTCCATTAGTGTTAATACTTTAGGAAGCCAGCCAAAGATCATAACAAATCAAAAAGTCAGATTTTCTTCCTCTATACCTGAGGAATCTTCAATAAATACATACGACAAACGAACACACACTACATTTTGACATATTTCACATGAACATTTCAAATTTTCTCCCAGGAGAAAATGATACAGAGAGACCCTGAACATTTTTACAACCACAATTTTAACTGTACTGTATCTGATGTTCACTTACTTAATATGCAATTTAAAAATCAACCACACAAGAAGCAAATCTATATGAAAAGGATTGAAGGGAGGATGCTACTACATGGACACTCTTTAAAATTAATTAATAATGTCGCAGGTCAATAAAAGATAACTACATATAATTTACGTTCAAATACACGGGCAGTGTAATTGTACTTTGATATATTTAAAAAACTGCAATAATTCTCATTTTACTTGTACAATAGTTAAGTGTACTCGTTTTTGTCACTTGTTATATATACGTTACCGAATATAGATACAAAAAAACATGCAAATACAATTCAGAGAGGTGACATATAATACTAAATATACAGTACAAGAAACAAAGGTCAATAGTCATATTATGCAATAATATAATTATAGTCATCATCATATTATACATAAATTATACAGAGCAATAATTATTATTAATTAAACTTAATAGTTAGTTGGTTGATTTGGTTGTAGTCATTTATGTAGGTTCTAGGTAGGTACGCTCTTTAGAATATAATGTAATCCAAGTATCACAATAAAATACACTGACGCGACAATGTGAGGAATAATTATATCATCATAATTATTATACTATACAGTATACATCAACAAATTCGAAAACTTAATTACTAATATTTAGCATTGCAATATTACTGTCCAAGTCTGCATACACAATTGAAAAAACATAATCACGTTTCAATATAACAGTTATTACCTCCTATCCTATTACTACAATCTTTACATGCATTCCTATACAAATAGAATAATTTACACAAGAAACTCGAAATCTATTGCATCATCTACACTTTTAGATACAAGAAAAAAGCAGAAAAAAAGCGTTTTAAGGTTACTTATGAAAAAATTATTATTGTGTTTTAGTACATGTAGGTACGCATTTCCTATCGTTTGTATTTGTAGTAGTAGTGTCCTTCCCCACACTATAAATGTCCTTTCGAAGACCCGTTACATTTTAGTGTGTATCTTTAAATTAATCCATTACTTCTCTAAACAGCCCTTTAACTCCTTCCTTACAAACTAATCAACAATGAATGTGAATTTCTGATGGCATTTTAAAATAATTAACTATTTGTAGTTTTAGTCTATACGTTTCCTATTGTATTGTTATAGCTGGTTAAATAATTATACTCATTTATTACAGAGTAGAGTGATTGATCATGATGCTGAATCCTTATTTCTCCATTGTTAATGTGGTGTTTGTGTTTCTACTTTTAACCAATTTTTATCATTATTATAACATGATTGGCAAACAACAAATAGCTGTAGGTACCCATGTTAAACTTTCGTTGATAATTTGGTAATTGTCATACTCTCTAAAAAGTAAATCACTATAATAGCTTTGTGGGTGTGTGTAGTAATTGCTAACATCATTATCATAGTTAGTGTCTACCTCTATTTCTCCTCCATTGTTATTTATTATTTAATGCTGATATTATAAACTTATAGACACTACACAACAATCTTCCATTTGCATCAGGAATTACTGTTTGATATAAGTCAATTGTTTTTACTAAAAACTGTCAAACATGGATTTGACTCTTATCACTGAATATTTTAGCATTTCTCCTCTAGTAATACATATATGTATTGATAATATGTAATCATTAAAATGTGAAATTGACATTTTCAACCTTATACATATAGGTAGGTACTTTTAGCTAAACTACAATTTCAATTTGTTTAAATATAGGACTTAGGTAGGTTGATTAGTTTTTAATTTTAAGCTACGGATTAATATTGTGGTCGTGCAGGGATTTGCGGCCTGTCCGGAATTCGAGGGGGAGCAGCTGTCGATCTCCTGGAAAATCATACATACATAAAAGCCAATTAAAATTAAACAAAATCAGACAGTCCACCGAAATTAGGAATCAACGAAATCTACGCTCACTAAATCTTCAATGAGCTGCACAAAGTGATAAGGAACGAGTAATTAACATCATTTTATCACTAACTATGACATTCAATCATCTAAAATTCTAGAACACAACTTCTGTAATTAAGAAATTGCCAACAAGAATGACGAAAAATGAGACAAGGGATGATTATGGGAGCTAACTCTATAAGATCAACATCAATTAAAACTAACTCTTTTCATGCATCACCTCCTACCAACCATTTAATTCTATTTTATATATACAAGTACATCTATATAACGCAAGGCATTTTTAATTTTACATCTTCCAAATCCATAATTTGGAACAAACTCATCCTTTTTAAGTCTTTATTATATTTAGACCCCCGGTTTCTCTTCCATTCCACATGCTTATGTCAAATCGGGATTGGAAGATACTATAATTGTACGGTTCTCCCTAAAATTTTCGAAATACCCCAAGCAAATTAACAGTTGAAGTATTAAATCAAATTCAGTTAGTGATTCAAGCAAATTACTGTTAGTAAGTATAGCATCACAAAAATCATACAGACAGACAGATACAACAAGACACAACAACATTCAACAAGGCAAACATGCAATCATACACAACAGACTTGACAACAAGTCTATTATAGTTGTAGTCACCTACTTTATAAAAATCAAATCATTAGTTAACATAATGGGAGACAGACCAGTAAATACGAAGAGTCATTCACTGATCCTTTGAAAACAACAGAGAAATCGATGCAGAACACGAAAATGAGGAATAATTAACGGCATTTTAATTTTCACTCCATGTTTCCTTGTAATTTTTACTGTTCAGGTTAACTTTATACAGTTAGGCAGATTACTAGTTAAGTAGATATATTATTATTATTATTAATTATAATTTTCATAAGATATAATTTATGTTATTATGTCATAAAGCATCTCTAGAAATTTTTCTTCTATATATTAACGTATAGGTACATGTTTTTACAGATTTTCATTTACTAAATTAGTTTTTTCAGGACATCATTAGTAGTAGTACTGTTATGTAAATTAAGACACATCAAACAATTCACTACAATACTCCTTTAGATTTTAATCTAATATTTCACTACCAATAAATAGTTCAGATCTGGATTACATTTTCTACGAAACTTACATTATATCATTAGTGTGATTTTCGGCTATAATATGTATGTATGTGGTACATTCATCAATATTACTATCTTTTCCTTTTTTACTATCATTTGTATTTTTAGTATATTGTACCTAACCGCACATTACTTTCTCCCGGTTGTTTGCGTCACGGGTACTTTAGTTAATGAGGCAATTTTTTTCAGCGTGTACTTGTAAAGAGAGATTTCCCAAAGTATTATTCTGTAGTTTATACCTAATCTCTACCGTTGATCACTACAGATCTTTCCTCTCATGTACATTTAACAATGCCATATTAATATCTAGTCCTTCTAGTATACAATATTGACGTGTGTAGATGCTGTAGGTAATCATCAGGCATAGGTATCTCATCTCTTCTCTATCCTAACATTCCTAACTATAGTCGCTTTTATTAGATTACATTTACATCTTCACTCCAGCCTGCCTTGAGATTCATTAAACATTATTCTGGAATGACTATTATCGCCGTATTTGTTTAAAGAAATCATTAAAGCTTGACTCTTACTTTCAACTCAACACCATCTTGAAACATATAGTATTATATAGGAAAGGAAGGTAATTTATGGTAATTAAATATCACCTTTCAATCCTCATATACTACTCAAAATCCACTAGGTACATCAAGTCATAACTTTAAAATGTACACAGGTCTAACTGAGCAAAAAAAATTGTTTTACTTACTAATCAATTGAAAATAGGCGAATAAAGCACTCCAAATCATATTAATACTGCTGAACAAAAAGAGAATATAGATGGATTAAGGTAAAGTCAAGTCAGGACATGGAAGCCCACTTGATTAAAACTCTGTTACAGAATATAGGCAACCCGTTTTTCATGTTTACGAATTTACGATACATTTATATTACTTTCCATCTTTTACACATTTCTTTCGTAATGATTTTCTTAACTTTTAAATTATTAGGAAAATCCGAATTCCATACGAAATCAAAGCAAAAAGGCAGGAGCAAAAACGTAAAATACACACAATTACCTCCTTGTCAATTCAATACTAATGTCTTTTATACAAAAAATTTGAACTGAGATTCAATTTGCAAATAATCCAGTTACACTAACTATTTATTTAGTACCTGCAATATTTTTTCATTCATATATTTGCCCCTATATGACCTATAATATCTTTACAATATTTCCCTATTACCTATGTACATACGTATTTAACCCATATATTCTAATGTCTCATGTTTACTACTTTGTCCTACTTATTAATTAACATAATTAATTACTACGCTAATCTCCTATCCAACATTCCTAAACACTACTATAGAGAATATTGGATAGGCAATTGAAAAAAAGCCTAGTATAATAAGTACCAGAGAGTACATATAACTAATTAGAGCCATATTATATAACATCGGTATTAAAGGAATGCTTATATAGAATAATAATAAAATAACGGTAACAAACACGAAGACTATTGAGTTCAGTAAGTAGTAGTACGTAAAGACCTATTTAAAGCTGTCATTGACCTTTGAAATAAAGCATGCAACTTTTCTATATTTACATTCTCAAAAAACAGCAAACAAACTGATATGCACTGTTTTTATCCCTATATTGACATTGCCATTTAATTTTCCTAGACAGACAGGATAGAATGGTTCTAACTTTGGTTGTATATAAATTATGCTCAATTATATTGCCCTGTGGTTGCGGTTATTAGACTGAATGCCTGGAACAGGCTGGAGCCATAATGACATTTTGTATTTATGTTTATCCTCTATTGATACTCCTCCATATAATATTTCGTCGTTTTCATTTCCTTTTCCTGATTCTAAGTTCTATACATTTGCTAATCAACCTGTCGCCTTTTTTAACATTTGAAGTAGGTATATAATTTAATGGAATGAAGTATAACATTATAATAGTAATCACAAGCATAATAATAATTATTTGAGTAATGTTCTGACGATCATGATCAGTTAAAGAGACTTATTAATACCTTGTTCGGTTACAATAAATAAAGCTGCTAAGTTAAGTGTTGCATATTATGGTAAACTTGAAATATTGTGATCCTTCTTCTCTCTACTATCTATTCCTCAGTTTATAAGCAGTAAAGTTAACCCAAAATGTGCATGCAATAGCATTTTCATAACTTGATGATGTCAGGAATAAAATGAATCAGCAAAATAGTGTAGTATTAGTATTATTTACCCATCTAGATATCTCTATCTACTAATGGAATTCCCTTTCTTCACCTTCTACACCCTATCCATTATAATATTCTCCTGAAGATACAATTGGGAATTCACTATACTTTTCTGCTCATATTTTTCCTGTCCTGGATGAGAATGTATTTTATGTCAATTATAGGTTATAATATTCTGTGGATTACTGTTATTCCTCCTTTCACTATACGTAATTAATTCTATTCATACTCTAGTACTAAACACCATTTTTATAATAATCAGGTGCGGCTCAACTTTCTCCTTTCTTAAAGCATTCTCTTGTCATTTCCAAATTCCTCTCACAAACAGCAAGTACATACAACATAATAATAAGAATAAGAATAAATACATACACTACACAAAAACGATAATACATGTAAATACATAAGCTATTTCTTATAATATAGAGTACTATAATATATAATATTATATAGTTAGATTGTGATTGTATTAATATACCTACACATAATAATTTAAAGATCTTGTGTGTTGTATACATACATAATATATGTGATGCTAAATTGTATAGTAATACTTTAATACTCCTCTTAGCAGTTAAGATTCTGAACAATTCGGTGCACACATAATTAGCACAGAGACTTTTTAAAGTATTACTCATTGACAATAATAATATATATAAGTATGTAACAAGATCTGCGACAAAACACTGGCATTGTGTCCAAGATATAGAATATTTTTTTTAAACACACACGTGCCGTGCGACATTTGTTGAGCCAGGCAGAGCAGGAACAACAATGACTTTTTTTTCCTTCTTTCACTAAAGTAACATTTAGCAGATAGTTAGAAAGAGACAGAGACAGAGACAGAGAGAGAGAGTGAGAGAGAAGAAGAAGAAGAAGCGGTAGTAGAAGAAATTAGTTTTGCGAGTTGGTAATAGTAGACAAGGAAGTCCAAGAGAGAAGAACAGTCCCCTTCGTTGTCAATCCATCCTCATCATCATCATCAACGTCGGGTTGGAGTTCTATAGATAACTTGAATTCATTTTTCCATTCTTTTCTCTCAAGCCTTTCACTCATTCATAGTACGGACACAATGACTGTCATTGTGCTCATCTCATCAATTCAAATTTTATACTTTTCTCATTGAGTGAGGAGAATGAGAGAGACACACAGAGAGTGAGAGAGGGTGTGTCTGTGTGTGTGTGTGAGATTCAGGGGGATTTGTCATTCACTTCTTCTTGGGTCTAAGAGAATCGTAATTTTGATTTGACAACCAGATTGACACATTCCAATTGTAATCAAGCCAGATCAAGCCAAACTCAAGATAATTTTAATCGTCAGAGAACACAGGTACTTTGCTCAAGCCAATTTCTTTTTAGATATCCACCTCGACATACGACATTTGCTCACTTAGATTCCTTATTTCCTAGTTAGGAGATGGTTGAGAGCGGCGGTAGCCACTTGTTTCTGCACCTGAGGGGGCAGTGACCCCACGATATTCGCTGCGGCAGACACCGCCCCCCGTCTGCACAATACCAAAAAAACCATTCTACCAGTCAATACAAAAAACGTTTGAAGCTACATACTAATATTTTACAACTCACTAATTCTTTGTCATTTTCATATACTTTTTAATTATACGTACAATATATATAATATTTAGTTTTAAATAAAGAGAGAGAGAGAAAAAAGAGAAGATGTAACTACAGCCGCTTCCCAAACCAAAACCGAGAAAAAATACTCCATGTCCATAATGTATCACAAAAAGAGAGAGTACAAATAGAAAGAAGGAAAAAGCATAGCAATATGTCAATGTCACAGCAGTAAGTAACAGTAAGAATACTCATTTAGAGAGAGGAGAGAAAAATCGCAAAGTATAAAAACTGTCTTATAAGTACCTCTAGACGCGAACAAGTCACAAAAACTGCTTAGTAATGGATTTTAGAATCATTTGAAACGTCTGACTTTCAAAAAAAACATTCATTCAAACACACGCTACTCGATTACGTTTGAGATTAGGCATAGAAAAAGGAGATTATCAAAACTATTTCCTACTACACGCCTTCCCGAATGAGATTCTGTCCATTTCATCTTCCTTTCTTAACAAACACAAAAATCCCTTGAGAATGTTAGACATTTCTTTTGGACAGAGAGAGACTATTCAGAATAAGGCATATGAATCCCATCAGAAGAAATTTAGAAAAGTAAAATATTAATATGCATGCCAGGCCACCAACACCACATCATTTTAAAATTGTAAATCATTGAATTCTTTCACAAAAGATCCTAGCAGTTAAAAAACACGGGGTCCTAACTTTATATTTCAAGTCCTAATTCATATAATTACTTAATAATTGCAATGATACTTGCATGTTCTAGAAACTAAATAAATATTTTTAAAAAAATATGGAGAGTCAATTAAAAGTGGGACTTACGAAGGAATGAGTGGAGCAGGGAGACCACCCTTTGGTGGTTGTGGTGGTGGGCCGCTACCTCCGGGCCTGTTTGGAATTGCAGGTGCAGGGCGAGCCCCTTGATTCGGCACTGGTGGTGGAGCCCGACCTCCCATAGCCGCCATCGGTTGGGCTGGCTGTGGCCCGGGTCTGCCATCCCTACGCGGTCCACCAGGACTAGGAGGACTAACCCTTTCAGATTGAAAAACATTCCGCATTGAATTGTCGAGTCGTTGCAATCCTCGACTCTCTACGTCCGTTACTGCTGACGTTCCCGAAGATAGAGTCTTTTTTGAGAAACTCCCATTTCTTTTGTCAAAATTAAAGTTCCTGTCCCTACAGTCATGACGTATGAAACGAAAATCATAGGCTCCGTTAAAAATAAAAAAATTCCTCACTTCTTTCAAATAAACAAATCATAATAGAAAATTAAAGAAAAACAGATGTCGCAAAACACAGCTTGCAGTAGCTACACCGATTTTAAGGCAATTAGCTAGCTATAGAAAAAGAGAACATTAATTAAGTCGGGTTACCTGACAAGCTGCGGTTATTCGTATCATATGGTCAAGAAAGCATTATTAAAATTTCTTAGTATCACACATAAATATCAATGTATACATGGTTATCTGTTTTACTTATAGTATACAACGAAAAAGCGTGTTATAACCCTAAATTTTTATTATGACAACAGAAAGTAATTCCTACCATCTCGTATCCCTTTCTACTCAAAAATCTCTACTGCTGCTTCAGAACGCAATAAAGTTCAATCTAGTCAATTAATTCCTTATTAGTTCGTGCTTATGGCTCGTTTTATTTCGTTCTTGTTAAAATATCTAATCGAATTCCGAAATCGTATTGGAAATACTCCTCCTCATGTCCTCATGCATTATATAACATTCTTAGCATACTGGGCACTATCCCTACCAATTTAATATAACTTTCCCCACACTCAATTTAGTTTAATTAAGTTCAGTTTGGAATTCTGGCAAAATGCATTAGACCAGAGAGGCGACATTAATAAATAAAGGACAAAAGGAGGCAGGAGGTTTGTAAGAATGGGATGGAACCTTTGACTTTTGCAGCAATGGCTTGGGTTAATGAATTGGATTACATTGATTTGACATTACAAAAAGCTCGGAAAACATTTCATAACCATATTTCCATGTGTCATACCTGGGAGTGTCATTGGAGGCGAGGTAATTGGAGCTGCTGGAGCCGCCGCTACTGTAACCGCCTTCATTTCTCACAGGCGGTGGCATTGGAGTCGATACAGTAGCCATAGACACATCCCCGATGATCCTCAGAGCTTCTTTGCACGCATGATACATTCGGAGCATCTCCTCCCGTTTCATCGCTTCCTCTTGACTTTCTTCCATCATGTTCGCCTGCAAAACAACATTCAAATCTCTCTCATATATCACATAATATTCAATGGCTAAATCCTCCCCGAGGTGGTATATACCAAACCAAGGTCTTACCTGAATGCCTTATTGACACAAAGGATTACATACTTTTATATAATACCAATCACAAATGAAACACATTTATAACTTTTATAAGTGAACGTTTACAAATGGGAAAGTTTTGAAAGAAAATCTTTAAATAGAAACTCTTTTCGTAAATAATAATAATATTTCATCCTCAATATTTGCTACTCACTAATAAAAGAATACCTTTTGGTATTATATAACGCGATAATACTGGCCCAAAACATACATAATTATTGATTGTTGAAGTTTAAGTAGATACAGTGACGAAATCAGAAAACTATTTTTGGATTACGAATGAAAATAATGTCTACCTGATCACCACTAGCGTATAAGTGAGCCAAGAGTTCTGCATTAATAAAGTCTTTGCAATTATTAATGATGAGATGCATGATGGTCTTGGGTACAAGATCCCGAGTTGTCTTTGTAACAATCTTCATATAGGAATCCACCAAGTTCCGAATTGTTTCTACTTGCCTCTCAAGCTATAAACACATAAAAATAGCGCATTACAACCGTCTTAGAAAGTAACATAAAAAGAGAGAGAGAGAGAGTCGATAATGCAATTGAGGTGTACATAAGATAAATATTTAGTAACATACTTGGGGATCAAGAGAGGAAACATTTTCACTTATCGATGACTCTTCGCCGTTAGCGGCTGCTTCAGACTGCTTTTCAGGGTAGACACCAGCTCGTAAGAAAGATGCTTTCCATGAATCAACCTCATCTTGAGTTTCACAGGACAACTCTAGCTGCTTATAATCCTGTTGGAGAAATGGATATGTTTAGAGTAGGGCACATTTTCATCATAATTTAGCGTTATTAGAGTTAAGGGGAGCTATTTTGCACTCTACCTTGTAGACATTGCGACCTTCGGGATTAAAAAGAGCGAAAGTATGCCGTCTTGACATAAAACCACTCTCAATATCTCTGAGTTTGAGACCATCCAAAGGTAACATATATTTCTTATCCCGTTCTTCCTCATCCTTAAACCAAGACAGGTTTTCTGAGCTTAGTACAAACCAGTAGTCTTTAGATCCCCCTTTCATGATGCCCAAGTTGTGGATGCACATGTAGCCTTTGCGAATGACTTGGTTGCCCAACTTGCGACCCGCTTTCGAGGAATTTTCCGATGACTGTTGTGCACTGAAAACCATATAATCCTAATAAGCAAACGTAAATATGAAAGTACAGAAAAAAGAAATATCTCTACTTCCAAAGACTCCAACTGCACACCACCACAAAACTTCCAGGGCAAAATCACTAATTAATGGCGTTCATTCTCAAGTTTAAAAGTAGAACCAAAGAAAATAATCGTCAAATCATAGCTTAACATTAACACATTAGTGACACAGGAGAGAAAGTAATAAATCAAAAATGATACTTCAATACGGACAGTATAAGATTAATAATAATAACGATAATAACCAAGAAATCATAAAGAATTACACTTCAACTCATTCAAAACCAAAATAAAATAAAAAAGACTGAAGCCAAGTAGAAACCAGAATGCCACCCGTCTGACTTTCTCCAAAAATTATATTCGTCTCGCTCCCGTATCAATAAATATATATATACAGACAGACAGTATAGTTAAATCTATTTTAGATAATAAATGTCCCAATGATTACCAATATTATTTATTATATACCATTCGAAATTAGTCAACATTTCTTGCGATTTGCTAATCAGAGTAGAATTAACCAGGCAATACGAACAACATTTTTGTTTCCTCTATACTGCACTAGCCAAACAAACAACTCATTACATTTAGAATGATGTTAGTCACACCAAAAGCCAATGCAAGTTTAGTCAAAGTAGTAGTAGTAGTAAATCAAAGCGTATTACTTGTAAAGGTCAACAAGCATTACTCATTACTTACACTGAACAGATTTATCAAAAATTCCACACAAATAACGAGTTATTGATAGATTAAACTCATCTCTCAGCCTTTTTCAAATGCTGCATTAAAAATCGACAATGAAAAAAGTGTATTTTTTTAATCAACTAAAGCAAAATAATTACAAATGTCAAATTAGCATAAAAAAGACTTTAATTCAAATGTTACTTACACTCTCACTTTCTCTTTTTCTTTAAAAAACTAATGTTATCATCTCCTGTGAGTGAAAGTGGAGAAAGTTCTCTGTAAGTGTGTTACAGGAAAAAAAGTTTTCACTTCAAACTTCACTCAATTTTGGAGGGCTTTGAAAATGAAGGCATACATTACCTAGGAATAGCTGACTCCGAGCTACAAGATTGCAAACAGAAATGTCGACCAAAACCGAAAAGCCAATTTTCGAGAGGAATAACAAGAGAACTAGAAATATAAAGGAAATCAGACTGACAGTCGCAAACGGCCAAAGGCACAATAAAATAAATGTGTCGCACTTTCGTCTCGTATACACTACAAACATACACACATATATAATATAAATCAATATACACAAAAACTTCGGGTTCAACACAATGTCATGATTGTGTATTTATACACAGAGAGGCTCTCATGGGGAAAGCTGGCATGCTCGAAAAATAAACTTAAAAAAAAGTTGCTGACAAAGGCAATTATTGAATCTATGTAAGTATCAGTGCTAATTTTAACAGAGCAAGGAAATTAATAGCATAATAATAATATAGAAAACTGAAGGCAATATTTAATTGTAGTTTATGATAGGAGAAAATCTCGTGTATGAAAAATTAGCATCCAACCTTTGTCCAACCGCAGCAGAGCTTAGAACCCTAAAATCGATCGTAAAAAAGTAATGTACAATTCGCCCATATTACTATGTAGGTAATCGTTTAAGCGTATAAGTTGACACATCAGTCACTCAATAATTGATCCAACGTACGTACGTGATACATCAAATCAATACTGTTGTCACTTGCAAACTAGATGAGATATATATACATCGATAAGACTCAAAAATGACTCAGATATGTGTACAGGTGAAGCAGACGGCATTGAATGATTTCCAAATGAATTCCATGACAAAATAGTTAGTAATAAATTCAAGTCATTAGACAAGGTGGCTATCCAGCGTCTAACCATATACTTATCAAACCGAAACGGCAAAAAACACCGACATACATGACAGGTAAACACATCAAGTCAGTAGTATACACAAAGGAAACTACACAAGTTATTTATTAACTTTATGTAGTTATGTTTCATGTGACAGATTTTGACTTACTTGGCAAATCCGATAAAATCCTCGTGATTTGTGTTCATGTAGGCCAGCTCACAGTCTACAAGCATAAGAAGCTGGTCTTTGCAGATTTGCTCCTTATCTCTTACGTGAGTTGCAATTATCCGCTCCGTTTCCTCCCGAAGACGGGGATATCGATTCATCTACAAGGAAGACAAACAAAATATTCTTTCACTAATAGAATAATACAATCACCCCTTTCCAAATCTAATCCCATTCCTCGTCGCAACTCCACACAGGTGTCTACGACTCAAATTGGGTTTACTAACGACATTTCTTACTAATGACATTTCTGTTAACTCATTATTCGCGCAAATTAACATTGCTTAGAATTATAATTTAACATTTATTAGGTAATGACGATAATGTAATTAGTACTCTATAGATAAATATTTTCATTCTGTAAAATAAATTACTTTCTCTGCACACATTCGAACAACATTGGAAAGTTCGTTGACCACCAAATCAACGCATTTGATACTTGGCTCCTTTAGTCGATTGATTTGTTTCTTGACGATGGCTTCAAAAGCCATATCCGGGGTAAAGAGACCAACTCGAATACCATGAATATTACGGATAGCGAAAGCAATCTCACGTCTTAACTCCTTCTCATCGAATTCCATTTTGACTATCTCAAATGGAAATCTTTCATGGAATAATCTGTTAATTTTTGCTCCTCCAGACAACTCGTTTGTGTTTACAAGAGCTGAGCCAGATCCTTCGATAGTGCGCTCAAAGTCTGACTGAAGTTGTTGAATCATTCTAAATAGAAAGTAATCAATCCATGCATTACAAAGACATTATGGCATTATTTACTCTACGTTATGTCTCATCTATCATACTGTAATACTGTAGCCACCAAAGAACAATATGTACAGAAGAATCACGAAAAAACCAAAATCTAACTTACTGAAGCATGGCTTTTGTTTTAATGGCAGGATCATCAGGTCGGAAATATTTGTATTGCTCTACATCTTTCTCAAGGGCCAACATTTGTTTTTGAAGTTTGTCCCTCAGGGCTGGCAAACAGTCCCTAATGTGATTTGTCAATTGTTGATTTAATACTCTCTGAAGGTAGGGAGTGCCCAAGCGATCAGCCATATGACGATACGATGGATGACTCAGGAAAAATTTACGCTCCGCTGCTACGGCCGCCTTAATGTCCTTCCTCCCTGAAATCCAACATTCAAAAATTCACTGTTCTATTCATTGAAACGCAAGTCAAGTTATCTAAGTTATTAATTACTGACAAAAATAAAATTACCTTCGATATCTTTCTGCGATCGATTGACTACACCTACATAACCTCTTCTCAATGGAACCACTTTGTTCTCCAGAACTTCTTTTGCATCTGTCCCTTCATCCATAAGATCCAGTTTTGTAACGACTCCTATAGTTCTTAGACCATCATGATCACACTGCTTAGCCAACATAAGAGCATCTGATGTAGCCAAATCAGAATTAGCTGGTGTTACGGCCAAAATTAGACACGTTTCCTTCGAGATAAATTGAAATATCATCTCTCGAATTTGCTGTTCGATGTCTACAGGCTGATCGCCGATAGGAACTCTTGTCAATCCTATATGAAAAATGCACAGTCAAGATGTTAATAGTATATAGTGTAACAGTCTTTCTCTTCAAAACAAAAGTCATAGTATCATTGACTATTCGACATGAAATCAATAAGATATCGAATAAAGTATATAGAAAAAATCTTCAAGAACTTTCAAAATGTGCGGACTATGATCTTACCAGGTAAATCGATAAGAGTGATATTCAAGACGTGAGGAGAGTAGACTCTAAGATTGATTGGCAAGTTAGATATGCCTTTGTTACTTCCAGTGATGCGATCTGTCTCAGCTTCAATTTCCATTCGGATTTCATCAAAATTCATAAACTTTTTCCCTTTACAATGTAGAAACTCTCCCCATTCTGCATTAGAGTTGATTAATTGTAGAATTAAGGGTCGCCGTGTTACAATTCCAGAACCACGAGGCAAAAAATCTCTAAAATGTCATTAAGTACATTTATACAATCTGAAAATAGCTTCACAAACAAGAACTATTCAAATAACATGAACATGACTTACCTTCCTACGAAGTTTTCTAATACGGATGACTTTCCTGCAGACTGCCCTCCCACAACAGCAATTTGTGGAAGATCTAAGTAGAACACAAAAATAAAAGAAATGCAGTTAGAAACAACTTTTTCTCATAATAAGGTAGTAAAAGAGGATTGAGATATGTAATAACTGATAATCCTACCCAGTTGCATGTGAACTCCAAGTTGCGTGAATGCATCTTGAAGCTTATTAACAATAGGAATTAAATTATCCATTTCAGATCTTGGTGTATCTGCAGCACCCCGTACTGCTTCACTTTATCCTTTTCAAATAATTATTTTCGATGAGGAGTCTCGGGTTGATTTGATGTTGGGTGACAACACAGAGTTACTCGTTAGGAACAGTAGGGAGCATCTAATCACATCCAATCGCTTTTAACAGCAAGTAGTTTATCTTCATGAATGCACATAACAGGAAGTATGTGGTAGTTGCGGAAAACACCATTTGAGGACCGAAATAAAAATAAAAAGGTTAGAGTTAGACACGTTGGTCCTACATGTTAAAATCAATAATGTAGCAAAAGGTCAAAAGCAAGACTTCCCATACATCTACCTATACAATGTCCCTATGTATTTTCTCACTCTCTGCCTCCAGCTATGTTACCAAAAACTGCATATATCTACACTTCTGATAAATATCAACGAAATGCATTACCAATACGTAATGTGCCACTCTCTGACAGAATCAGCACAATATTAGCATTAATACCTATAGAAGAGAAATATGTCACAAGTAATAGCATATCTAAATACATTTCTCTTGTGGCTAGTCATAATAATTCTTCAAGTTCAAATAACGCATATAGCTAATAAATTATAGCACACGTTGCATCTATAAATACTAGGTTAAACAATTCTACATTTTACACATTGAACTATACGATATTATGAGAGTTTTACTTACATTTAGTATGTAACCTTCTAACTTTTCTATACTCACAGTATCGGAATGCATTAAAATTTCAGCCAAACAGATCTCAGATAGGAAACTATTGGAGAAAACTTTCCAAATTACATTTTGACAGTCAAGTAACCACAGAAAACAAATTCCTCACTATACACACACAAGACAAGTAAATATTTAGTAGGAAAATAGTGGGATCTTGTGTGTGCATAACTTTTCTTAGGAACACAAACACTCGTTATGAACTGAGAAGTCACAGGAAGGCTGATCAATTGAACTGAACACTTGCTGTAAAACTTAGGCCACTTTCCTTTCTCCTTTTCGCTACTCCTCTACTCTGTTCTCCAGGCTTCTGCCTTTACAGAATGGATTTGCTGGCCTTGCAAAAAATATCGATTGGTTTAGATTTCGCCCTACTGCTTTACTTTTCCTTTGGAGTCGACATGAGTAGGAGTAGCTCAAACTCACTAGTACTATACTCCCAAAACTCAACTCATTCAACTCTGCGAAATTCTACATCCTGTTATATAATAACCCCTATATAGATCTTCTCAATTCTATCTATACAACCAAAGTTGAGTTGTGTGACTCCAAACAGAACAGAACAGAGAAGTTCTGGATATAATGCGATAACGGTTACAGAGTTAC